>JAIOWQ010000009.1:600000-873453 GCA_020975405.1 Keithomyces neogunnii | reverse complement strand
CCTAACCCTAACCCTAACCCTAACCCTAACCCTAACCCTAACCCTAACCCTAACCCTAACCCTAACCCTAACCCTAACCCTAACCCCCCCGACCCCCCCGACCCCTACCACCAATAGGGCCCGAAAACAGCCCTAGCAGCCGCCCTAGCGCTAAGAGCCCTAGCGGCCCTAGCGGCCCTAGCGGCCCTAGCGGCCCTAGTAGCCGACCCAGCGCTATAGAGCCTAATAGCGACCCTTACGCCCTCATAATTTAACAGCTTTTACAAGCTAAAGCTAAGGAACGCGCTATAAAGCTCTTAGAGGCCCTCCTAGATACCGCGAGGAACCTTATAAGGGAAAATGCTAGCTACTTAGGCTAAAAATGGCTCTAGGTCTTGCTAACTTAGAAAAACTTTATTCTTATAGACTAGGAGGCAAAGGAAGCCCTTAGAAGCCGGCTTTTAATCCCTTCTAGGGACCCTAAGGTGCCCTATAGCTTCTGTGGCGGCCTTCTAGACCTAGCCTATAAAGACACCTATAAGGGTGCTAGCAGAAGATAGATCTCACGCTATAATAACATTACCAGAGTCCTCTATAGGGCCCTAAAGACGAATGACGAGCAGAGGGTTAAATAGGAGCCCTTAGTGGATTAGGATAACAGCCTTAGGGCCGATATAGCGGCCACTATAGGGGGTACCCGCCGGTACTACGATGTTTAAATCGTTGCCCTAAATAAGCCCTCACGCAAGTTAGACCCGTATAAGACCCTAGAGGAAGCTACTAAGGAGAAATACTAGAAATATGCTGCCTTAGGCCCCCATTTCGACCCGCTGATTATATCAGCAGGGGGCCTTATAAGCAAATCAATGGCTAAGGCCTAGAAAGGGATCTAAGCCGTTATAGGGCTAACTACTGCTAAATGGCTTAATAGCCTAGTTGCCCTAACGCTTACGAGGACTAGGGCCTTTTCAGCGGCCTCGATATCGACCCTAGCGCCAGATCCTAGCGCTGCCTACCGAGACGCCACCCGGGCCCGGGCCCGGCAGGCCCGGCAGTCAAATAACTAGGTCAAATACTAGTAGAAATACTAGTATAAGCCTAGAAGGAATACTATAGGAGGAAAAGCCTATAGGAGGAAAAACCTATAGAAGGAAAAGCCTATCTCTTTCTATCTCTCTCTATCTCTTTCTATCTCTCTTTCCTATCTCTTATATCCTAGTACTATAAGCTTAACCTTATAGATACTAGAAAGGATAGTCTTAATACTATACCTTCTTTCCTTATCTAAAAGTTATGTATTTAAACTAGAAACCGAGGGAAATAAAGGGGCAGAATAGCTAGACTAGAAAAATAGACCCTAACCCACCCTAACCAAATCCCTATGCCTAGGCTTCCTGACTAGGGGGGTTCTCCCCCCCTATGCCTGGATTACTCGGTGTAGTAGCTAGGGTTATAGAGGCCCTAGCTCTGAACTCCTACGCGCCTAGCGTAGCAGGCCTAGTATTACTATTACTATTCTTAACCATCTTAACCGTCTTAACCATGCTATATAAGTTACTTATAGGTTTAGCGCTATATATATAGTATATACCTAGTGCCTCCTTAAAGGCAGTTCGGTATATATCTGCCTATATATTAAGGTTTATTTGCTTACTATTATCCTTAGAGGTGCCTAGCTTATTACTTTATTACCCTAGTATTAATATAATAAATAGTAGCCTATCTACTATTAGCCTTAGCTCCTCTAGTATTCTACTATTACATGACCAGGGCATTACTAATATTATAGGTAATAGGTTATATAAGCTCCCTATACTAGGCAGTTAGGTGCTAGTATTTTTAGCAATATATCTTATAAAACTTATAGCCTAGCTACTAGACTTACTGCTTTAGTTACTAAAGAGGTCACTATAGTGTTTATTCTTATAGTTACTATAGTAGTTACTATAGTATTAACTTCTATAGTTACTATAGTTGCTATGGTTACTATGTTCGCCGTGGTTACTATAGTTACTATGTTTAATATAGTCGCTATGTTTACTATAGTTAATATGTTCGCTATAGTTACTAGCCCTAGAGCTACTACTACTAGGGATATAGATAATAGATTAGGTAAGGTCTAGATCTATATTATTATTACCTCCTTATTACTTATTATCCTCTAATAGATATATTAGCCTACTAACCCTACTAACTATATCCTACTATAACTTACCTATATCTAGGCCTATAACTTATAATATAATTAAACTAATAACCTCCTATATCTCTAGTAAAACCTACTACTTTCTTCTATAGTATATGATTAGTATACTAGATATAGTGACTATCTCCTATAGCTAAAGTAGTAGGTACTGCTCTTACTCCTCCTCTATAGGTAATAGGGGCGGATTATCTAGTAGTGCTTATAGTTATGCCTATAGTATTAGTAATACTACTCTACTATCTGCCTAGCTACTCTCCTTAGACCTGCTTCTTTCTCTATAGGAGGTATCTTAGAGATTATATCTACTACTAGGAGCTAGTAGTTCCTTAACCTAGATTACTAGTAGATTATAATCTTACTAGCTATTTACTTAGGTAAGGTTAGAATCCTATATTACTCTCTACTTCCTAGTAGCCCTTATATAAATC
Source organism: Keithomyces neogunnii (assembly GCA_020975405.1). Taxonomy (NCBI): domain Eukaryota; kingdom Fungi; phylum Ascomycota; class Sordariomycetes; order Hypocreales; family Clavicipitaceae; genus Keithomyces; species Keithomyces neogunnii. The sequence continues at coordinate 870,840 of JAIOWQ010000009.1, read as the reverse complement.
TCTTCCTATTATTACTCTTTCTTTTATATATGCCTAAGTTACTACTATAGGGCCCTATTTTACTACTATTATATTAGTAATATTATTAGCTAACTAACTAGCTTAGAGAGTTACTCCTTCTCTAATTACTATTACTCTCTCTCCTTAGAGAAGAGCCTAGGGCGCTTATAAGGCTTCTTAGAGCTCTATAAATTCTAACTTTACTATTCTAATATTATAAAATTTAATTAACTTAAATTCTATAAGGAATAGATAATATTTTTATAACTTCTTTTTTTTAATAACTTTTTATTTTTAATATAGGGTATTAGATTTAACTTTAGTAAAAAAGAGAGGTAAGACTTTAGAAAAGGGGGAGGCTAGATTAGAAGATAGGAGGTATATTAGGAATACTATATAAATTTTAGTATAGAGTCTTATAGTATTATATAGTATTACCTACCCTATATATATACTCTATTTATACTATATCTTAGTCCCTATTTTTTTTTTACCCTAACCTTTCCTAATTAGGATAAGCTAAGTATCTTTATTACTAGACCTCTATAGAAATAATACTTTACTAAATAAAAGGCTTTAAGATCCCTATTACCTATATACCTTTATTACTAGAGCTCTATAGAAATAATACTTTACTAAATAAAAGGCTTTAAGATCCCTATAACTTAGCCATTCCTTTTAGAGCGATTTCTATTTTTCTGCCATAGTAGTACATGCTCTGCCTTATACCTTTTCTCTAGAACGCCTACCTAGGTAGTACCTTCTCTAATAGAAAGGAAAAATGTCACGCCCGCGCCCGCGCCCGCCCACGCCACCTCACGAGGAACGACGATTTTGCTACACCGCCCGCTTAACCCTCCACCCTAAATGCACCTCCTATAAGCTCGGATGGTTTGTTAGGGCAAACAAACACAGCGGAAGAGATAGATAAAGAGAGAAAATAGAAGGCGCAATAAAATGTAATGATAGCTCGAATTATGTAATCTAGCTAGATCGCTAGAAGCTCTATAGATAGGGTCAATTCTGACCTCCTAGCTGTTTTACGTGCTGGAATGCCTATGCGTAAGCATGTCGGGATTGACGTATTAATGTTAGTTTAGACGCTGTGAGGTCGAATTAATCAAGGTCATGAGAAATAATAACTGCAAGTACTGTTCTGGTCGTATGTAAAATCCTTGGTTGATTCCTTCTATCTGGAGGTCAGGTCTGCCCTTTTATGAACTAGGCCTGTCACGTGTTATCCATCTAGAGGATTGTCACGGTTTGTACCATAACAAGTTGCCTAAGGCAGATATCTGTATCTATCTACAGGTATGACCCAAATCCACTAATTCTGGCCCGTAACAGTAGAAGTTGGATGGCTAGTGGTTCAAGTTGTCTATCCCGACGGCCTAGTCTTCTTCTAGCATCAAGGAGAATGCTGAGGTTTTGGGAGACCATTTGGCTTAAAATCTTTCCTTAGAGAGAGCCCCAACCTCGCAACAAACGCCCTTGCATTCGAACGCGGATATCGGTACATGTGCGTTGCATTTAATGTAACTTGTCGGGCTGTCGCAGCTGTAGTAGTTTCCGCAGCGAGAAGGGCAGATGCCAAGGTTTTCCTGTGCGACGACGAATGGATATGCGCAAATAAGGAACGCTTGAGCAATATAAAGCTTCATTTTTTCTAGGTTTTCTGGGGTGATCTTTAGGGAGGTCGGGGTTATGAAGATCGTGACTGAGCTTGTCGAGAGGTCTAGGAGCCAATATAGCAAGCAAGAAGCCGGAAGAGAGAGTCGAACGAACTGTTTTCTAGGGGTAAGACGGACAAGATGGATAGGCACGTAGTCGTTTATGTACGCAAAAAAGCGGATGCAATGCCTCACGAGATTGAGAGCCTGTTTACGTTTTAGACTTTATAAGGAAGCTGATTTCCTTAGGGTTTAGAACTGTTTTGTAGCTGCCTATTTGTGTCCAGGAAACGAAGCTCCCTGTTTAAGGTGTGGATTAGATTGCGTATTTACAGGCGTTATCGCTACTAATAGTTGCATCTTTCCAGTTTTAAGCCAAGTAATTGCTTAAAGCCCCACCTAATACAGGAGGGTCTTACGGAGCCTGCTTACGTTTTAGGCCTTATAGGGAAGCTACGTTCCTTATTAGGTCTAGAACTGTTATATAGCTGCCTTTTTGTACCTAGGAAACGAACCTCCCTGTTTAAGGTGTGGATTAAAGTGCGTATTTACAGGCGTTATCGCTACTAATAGTTGCATCTTTCCAGTTTTAAGCCAAGTAATTGCTTAAAGCCCCACTTAATACACGAGGGTCTTACGGAGCCTGCTTACGTTTTAGGCCTTATAGGGAAGCTACGTTCCTTATTAGGTCTAGAACTGTTATATAGCTGCCCTTTTGTACCTAGGAAACAAATCTCACTGTTTTAAGAAGTTTGTATTTAAGCGTGTATTTAAAAGCTTTCTCGCTCTCGCCTAACGATAGCGCTAGCTGTATAGCCTGAGGCGGGGACGATGCGACAATTTTGCTTCCCAAGGGATAAACTTCAAGGTTTATGTTGGCAGATACGCTGGGGCGTTCGTAAGTCTGAGAAATTGATTGTCACGTTGGTAAAAGGTCGTAAACCGCAACCAAGTAATAATTCAGGTGATCGAGAGATGTAATTAAATGATTATATGGTTTTGGTGAACCATGGTGTGGTTAAAAGCTGGCTAGCTATGTACTGAGAATGAGTTTTCTGAGTGTCTATATGATCCCCGGCCTAGGGGTGATCTAAAGAATTAAGAGCCGATTCCTTCCATTTTATGCTGAATCTACACGATCGAAGCTTGAGCGCTTTAATTGCCCGACCTCTTAGCTCGAACAATTTCACGTTGACGTTGTTCTAAAATCTTATCGCTCTATTCTACAGCACCCACGTGTGGCTACGTAGCGTCGGAAACTTCCACCCCTAGACTTCAATCCTCTTCAGGCTCTAGCAGTGTCTGTGGGTTGAGGGGTAGGAGACGTAAGACAAGGGTAAATGCTTGGGCTCATGCTCGTGAGCCATACGACACAGAGTCTATTCGTTGCGCTTCACGAAATAATAAGTTTTATTATTATATGCACTGTATTTCGCCGCCTCTAGCAGTTATTGAATGCGCAAGAGACATAATCCGAGCACCGTGGCTAGCGAAAACTAAGCTGCGCTGAATGCCACATTGCCATGTGATGGCACATGTTGGCATAGGTAGAACGACTGTGCCCTGCTTTTTGCCGTATTTGCACTAGTAGACGAGGACTTTTCAGACACTGCGTAACCATTAATAGTGGATGCTGTGTTAGATGAGATTGCTATATGGGAAGAACGGAATCATGATGTGGATGATTTGCATACGCTAATCAATCGGCATAAGATTGTTTGCTGATAGGCTTATTCGTGGACCAGAGGAGCATCAGCATTAGCTGTCTTGGCGACCTGGACAAGCAAAATGGGATTTGTTCGCACCTTTAGGTCGAATCAGACGCGGACTTGGATTTCTTCCAATGTCAGACGTGCAGCTGCAGATTGCGGGCGGCAGACAGCTGGCGAATCTATTGACTCTGTGACTGACCAAGGAGAAACCTAGTTGACCTTAGAATGCGTGGTTTTGCAGTGCCCAAGCCCAGGGCTGGAGTATAACATAGCCTGGGATGCTGCCGACTTCGTCGGCACCCTCGGCGCAGGCAAAGCTGCGGTAGCCAGGCTATATCTGTTTTAATCACTCTTTTGGCTCTTTTGGCTCTCTCTTATAAATTCTCCATTAATCATAAAGTGGCATTGTGTGTTTTTTTCCTCCAGGGTCCCTGCCGGGGGCTCCTGCCTGCAGCGTTGCCTACCTTCCATAACACACAACGACCCTGCTAAAAGCATCACTAACTCGGTACGTGCCTTAAATTCCCCGTCGTCTAATCGCCGATAAGTATTCGATTTCTAACTAATTCCTAATAAGTATTCTAAAAGTTATTAGCCTTACTATTATTTATTTTAAATAGGTAAAGCCTGTAGCCTGCGGAACTGCATGTTCACTTGCCTTCGTTCCGCATTTCACGCAAAACTCAGGCAAGCGCCGCTTTGCCTGATCATGCTCTACATGGCACCATTTTTGCCTAGCTAATAGTCTTGGCTTGTCGCCCTCGGCGTATTCCACGCCGAACTCCATATTACTTACAAATAGATATGCACTTATTCTATGCATATATGAGAATTAGGCCCCGGTATTATCACCATTTGCCGATATATTGGCAGCTTTTATTTGCCGCAATTGACTTGCCGCAGTTGACTTGCCCTATGCTAACTACGATTAAGACTGTCTCCGCACGACTTCTCCACGGGTGCTCGGGAGACACAGCTCATGGCCACTTGTAACCAAAATAGCCGTGAAAGTGTGATCTTTCCGCGACCTAAGCCCCCCTCTATTGTCCTACCTGTCGTCAATCATAACGTCGTGCGTTCTCATGTAGCTTCTACATAATATCAATGTACTTGCACAAACAGTTTTCAGCCTTAAACTCGCTGCTTGTTGCTAGCGGCAATAACCACCATGGACCCATCTGAATCCTCTGAGTATTATTCGAACTTTTCTAAACGTTAGACAACTTAATCAAGCCCAAAAACTGATGGGAGCAGTGCAATACAGTAACCGATACCAATTCTTTCCTAGGCAGCTAGTTCTTTCCTAACCCCTCCACAGTCTGTCATGGATTAGGTTGACGCCTGATCGTTAGTAGGAATCGGAGCTCGCTCTATTTCATGCCGACGACCCCAGAAGCAAGTCACTTTCCAATAGTGTGCAAGCCACAACTACCAGGTATTGGGCAAGTCATCCCCGCGTTTCGGAGTCGCGCTAGCCCGTTTCGTTACGTGCCTCCATGACCAAACTTGGCACCCTAAAAACAGCTGTACCTGAAATTGACACTAGTTATTATTTCATACCTTCCCCTCGTATCATCATGTTCCCCCTGTCCGCAGAACATTTAGGACAATCAAGAATAACAGGCAATAAGTAAGATCGGTGATCATGGCAACAACCAAGGCAGACGGTGACACTGTTGCACAATGCAGCACAGTTGAAGACATGGACCGAGCAATCTCAAAGGATGGTGCACCAGTGATGCGGTCCAAGGCAGACGACCTTTCAATTTGGCAGAGCATTCGTCGATACAAAATCGTCGGAATGATCGCCATGGCTGCCGCGTTCAGTGCGTCTTTGGATGGTTACCGTAAGAATACCAAGTACACGCACATGCAGTCAGTTAAATGCTTACTGGAAATAGAAATCAACCTCAATGGTGGCATTGTCTCAAACAAGGGTTTTATTCAACGAATGGCAAATCCTGGCACTAAAATTATTGACGGCAAGTATATATCTGCCTGGAACGGCATACAATCTGCTGGGCAAACAATAGGACAAATTGTGAGCGCCATGTCGGCCGAGTAGAATGCTTAGTACTAACTTACCTTGCCAGCTTCTTCAGTTTGCAACGGAAAAGTTCGGTCGCAAAGTAGCACTATATATACTTTGGTTTATCTTGGCACTGGTGAGTAAGCTGCTAATATGGGAAGCGTGCCACTAATCGAGCTGTCTAGAGCGTCCTGACGGAATCGCTTGCTTCTCACTGGCAACATTGGCTTGTTGCCAAGCTCATGTCTGGTATGGGCGTAGGCATGCTGCAGTCAACGCTACCGTTGTATATTTCCGAGATTTCACCAACACAACTGAGAGGATTGTTCATCAACGCATATACATTGTGAGTTGTCCTGTTGTTTTGTTGACTTGTTACTAAATCGCACGCTTCAGTTGGTTCGTATTGGGCCAGCTCTTCGCTTCTGTGGCGCTTAATGAACTCAATGCGCTCGATGCTTACGACTTTAAGACGCCCATTTTCACTCAGGTAAGATGCGAAGGGCATCAAACGAGACCTCGAAGCTAAGATTAGCAGTGGGCCATGATTGGCGTTGCTGCCATTGTATTCGCCCTGCTTCCCGAATCTCCCTGGTGGCTCACGAGCCAGGGACAGTTAGAAAAGGCAGCAAAGTCCTTGAACATGTGTCACGCAAACATTGAAGGGTATGACGCGACGGAACAAATCGTAAGAGCAGCTTCTGACCACCATACCTAATAATACCCATCCTTACGGTTGGTAGAATGTCATGGCTGCAACAATCGCCACTGAACGCCGTGTAGCAGAACAAAACAAGGAGCTTGGGTCCGCTGCAGTGTTCAAGGGCCGCAATCTCCTTAGATTCCTTATATGTGGCTGGCCAAAGATTACGCAGCAATTCGTTGGTTTGGCTGTTTTCAACTCAAATGCCACCTACTTTTGTACGTTCGTGCGGTTGCCTTATCTTACCATCCTGCTGACCATACTTCAGTTCAATACGCAGGCAATAAAAACCCGTTTCTCGTCACGGTGATTCTATCGAGCGTTCAGCTGCTCTCTATGCTTATTACCTCGGGGCTTACAGACTCGCTTGGTCGGCGACCACTTACGGTGTATCCCTACGCTATTACTGTAGTTTCAGTGCTGTGCTTAGGAATCGTTGGCTGTTTTGACTACACTACAAAGGCCACGAGCTCCCTCCTGGTACTTTGACCCCTGTGAGAAGTTTGGTTACTGTAAGATTCTCACCGGCGGATATAGGTCTTCTTTGCTTGCCTAGCCACCTTTACCACCACAGGCGCCTCGGCAATAGGTTATGCCTATGCGGCAGAGATTCCTCAGCAACGGCTGCGGGCGCAAACTGCTGGTCTCTCATTGGCCTTCTCCAATGCCATTGCTATTATGATGAGCTTCTGCACTCCGCTAATGATTAATGGGCCTGTGACAAAGTGGGGTGTCAAGACGGGTTTCTTGTGAGTCGTAGTCGTCGCTTGCCGTGGAATTTGTGCTAATTCCGTCATAGCTTTGCTGGTACAGGTACAATAGCAGTGGTGATTTCTTGGTTTATTCTGCCAGAGGTCGCTCGCCGGACGCCGGCCGAGATCGATGAGCTGTGAGTTCCTAGAAAATGGACAGTTTGCACCGTCTCTTACCATTTCAATAACACAGGTTCGAAAAGCGCGTCAGTCTTCGCAAGTTTGATAAGTATGTCACTGATGTGCAAGTGCATGCGGACTCGCAGCATAGGAGGGGGGAGATTGGAGAATGAGTTCATAGTAGAGAAATTAGTTACGTAGAGTCAGGTACCTGAAATGCCGTCGTTGCTGGGGTGGCCAATAATGCCAACAGGTCAATGTGCCCCATTGTTACTGCGAGACGGAGTCTCTAGAATACATAGAGCCAGATTATCTACGCATTATAGCTAGTTCTAAAATGCACTATACGTCTACTGCTATATTACGTACATGTTATAACATAACGTCAAGGTTTGTGATACTTATCGCAGGTCTTGGTACTACAATGGTTAGCTTTCTGACAGTTTACTCGGAATAATTGCTTTTACTTGTAGGTACTTGAGTATTCCCAAAGGGGAACAAGCCTAGACATGTTTAAGTAGTAGCGGTTATGAAATATATTGGGCTCATATTAACTCAACCATCAGAACCATCATTTCATTGCTAAATAATTTCGGATAACCTTAATAAAAACAAGTGCCACTACAGGTAATCAAAGTACGGCCCAGGCGAACCGTAATACAGCGCCGTGAAACCACAAACATGGACACGCATACAGAGCGCAGGATACTAGGTGGTCAACATTTCTAGCCCAAGTATGATCACACCAAAGCCTGCGCTAACGGAAAGCGAGATGGGCAAGATTCCTATAGAGAACAAAGCTAGCTATTTAGACGTGGAGAGATGATAATTATAATACATAAAACGGTTTCTACTTTCACTGAATTCGACGTTGGTGGAGCCACCCCAAGTTGCACACACATTGCTGGTGCCGTTTTGTGGGCGCATGGCAGAACTGCCAAACCACGGCTCCCATCCCAGCTAACCAAACAGCCTACTTGTTAGTGGTAACTGAAGATAAATAATCCGCTTTGCTAATAAGCGGCACGCAGAAACAGCTTATATATTATCGTTCCTGTGTTAAGACCTTTTTTGTCTCACTAAACGCGGACCAGGACGAATTGAGCTGAGCTTCGATTCCCTGAACTCTTAGCTTTCTCTCTTATCGTGAGATGGTCAATACAGTGGTAAGCGCAGGGTAACGAGCATACGAAGTTGAGGAAACCGAAACAGCCGGATGGGTTGGTAAATGGTCTGAATTGCCCCAAAACAAAATGGATCCTGTTTTCCAGTGTCCAAATTTAAGCCTTTTGTGTAATATGCATCGCAGAACAGTACTTTGCATCATGTTTGCTCGCGCTACTCCCAAGATTGGCTTAATTTATACATAAGTTAATCTCAGCTATATCAATCCCTTGATTCATTAATATGTAGGGCTTCCAGTGTAAAACAACTACTGCTTATGATTGTTATGGAGATTCAGTATTTTTAATAGCTAATTGTAAAGCTATAAAGAAATTGCAGGACTAGAGTAGTAATTATGAGAGTAAGAAACACGATTTCAGAGCAACGCTATAGGCGCATTAATTTGTTAACCGATTAAGCCTATACCTGTTAGCGTGGTAAAATATGAGAGATAGGCATAGATGATGCACCTGAAAAAATGGTAAATTCCCCTGGTATTTAACCGAATGAGGCAAGACAGTAACGCGGTAGTCACCCAAGGCATCGACCTCTAACCCCAAGTTGTATTCTAACACTTCGGTTGACTTTGTCGATACTTTCGATATTACCTTCTTCGCCCAATTTTGGCGCTTCTTTAGCTCCCGGGTAAAGCTAAAAGAAGTGGTAGAAGTTGTCTTCAAATTACCTACGCGTTTAATATAAGCCATTAGTTTGCAAATTTTAACGGATTCTGTAAAAGTAATTGCGCACCTCTTGTCTCGTTAGGTAAATACTGTGCGTTTCTCTCGTCGGTAAAAAATTGCACACACCAGGTGTTGTCGCGGCCGGGCTTTATGTGTCTCTTGAGAACTATGTTGAAACAGTCACCTGCAGTTACCTGTTGGTTTCTTGTGAGTAGCCAATGCATTGGAGTGTCAGAGGGAAATTCTCCGGTTTCCCCCATCTGGGCAACACCAATGCTAAATCGTGCAACCCGCGTTGAGAGGATTTTTTGTTGTTGATGTAAAAGAATGCCTTTTACCACTGCTAGCTGAGGCGTTTGGCAAACATGAACTGAGGCTTGTCGGGCCCAAGTCGGTGCTTCTTGTTTAATCCAGCATTTCAGTTGATTTGAGATGTATGGTGACCCTCCTAAGCCGCCCGATAGGATGACGTAGTTCTATAAATTACGGTTAACTATATTATGTAGTGATAGAGAGTTCAACTAACCACTTGTCCGTTCATTCTGTCCTTGAAGCTTTTTATGGCTTTATCAGCACATGATGTGATTTTACGCAACTGAGAGTCAAAGTGTTTCTTGAGTTCTCCACTGTCATATGGTTAACATCACGAGATTAGGTAGTTATCAAATAAAGTAAGAAAATCTCACCTGCTGAGGCTTATCTGAACGCTCACGCCATCGCAGAATGGTGGCCAATCAAGGTCTGAATCATTACCAGATCCGATGAAGCGGTGTTTCCATTCTTGAAAATGTTGGCTTTGGGAAATTTTCTGAGCAAAGTGTTGAGCATTAGGAGATTCACCAAGCTGGTGGGTAATATCTCGCTCCATGTCTTTGTCGATCCATATCGATCCACTATCAATTCCATTCACCTCCTGTACAAGTTGTACTTTTAGCGGATTGACCGATGTAACTTTGACAAAAGCGAGGTCGGCTGTCCCTCCGCCAACGTCAATAGACATTATAATATCATTCTCTTTGAAGTCGATGTCGTGTCCAGTAGTAAGGGCGAATACCGCTGCCGCTTCACCCTCATTTAAGCCTAATGAAACACGGTGATTTCCCTCGCTACCGAAGCCGGCCTGCACCAGAGTCTCCCTAAAAGCAGTTCGTTCAGTAATACCCCACGTTGTCGGGACGCTGAAGATAAAATCAATAGCACAGTTAGTCCAACCGTCTCCAGGAAGACGTTGGACCTCCTTTAAATGCGCGGGCAGGCTTTCACGAACGTGGGCATACAGACCACGTAGGTAGGCTTTGGTAATCTCAAAGGCTTTGTCCACAGAGACTGGTACCCACATGTACCCGTTCTTCTGAGCCTCCTCAAGTTGACTCTCTTGAAGAGACATTTTAAACAGCCTCCACTTATCTGTTTCGGCCAGTTCCGCACACTGAGCGCCCCATTTTCCCGATGAATCTTTGGCTTGGACAGTAGGAATCAGGAAGTTTTGCCCCGAGCCGAATAATATTATTCGATCTTTTTGGATTCTTGGTAGTGTCCAAGCAACTCCTATTCGTGATTAGAAATAGGCATAATAGGTTAAGCATGGTGATCACTTACTTGTACACGTTGTACCGAAATCTATGCCAACACATGCGTCAGGAAAGCGCTCAGAACTCATGTTGTACAGATTGGCTGCCAGGCTGAGACGAAAATAGCAAGACTATGAACAGATGATTTAAATAGTAACGCAATAACAAGTGATCGTTCGCGAGCGATTAAGTGGTAAAGAGGATTGCGATAAAGAGAAGGAATAGTGAAGTCGTGTCTTGTAGGCAATAAAGGGGTGTCTATTATATACGCGGCTAGATGACTTAGGCCGGAATAAATTCTGAGACCCATTAACAATGTGTGGCATTGCTGTGACAATGATACAGGGGAGTCGGATTGGAAGGACTGTTTGCCAAGTACTCCTCTTACCTGCATTTACATATCAATTTGGGTAGCGACTAGGTGCGAACCAATGATTACCTGCCTGCCCTACACCCACAGGATGGAAATTTGGATAACACGGCTCGCTTTAACATCGGCAAAGACAGTGTTCATTTGCGTTGATTCAATTGGCGCTGTAACGGCGCCTGGATATGCTGTACAACATTGGTGAACCAGAAGTTGGTGTGAAGTAAAATTGCTGCTGGGTTTGTGGGTTCAGCTCAATTTCACCCCACAGTACTCCGTACGGAGTACAATGTAATGCCATAAATAGAGAGGTGGGAGAGAAACTGAGGTGTGCCCTGGTGGGGCACCTGAGGTGTGTACCCACTTTTCGCTGCGGGGCTGAGGTGTGCTCGCGGCCCTCTGATTGGCTAGAAATTGTGGAGCACACCTCAGGTCTCCTCAGGTGCACTTATTCGCCTTAAGCACACAGCAACCTTAATACAATCCTTCATCTGTTGCCTATATACTAAATTCATTATTAATGCATTATTATTTTACAATGGATTTGATCACATCCCCTAGACGTATTAGCTAAGGCTAACAACTTTTAAACAATAACTCTACTTACTAAGTAGTAAATTAGGATAACTTGCAGATTCTAATAAACCATAACTTTAAATGTCTTAATTATTAAACATAACCTCCTTAGCCTATAATTAAAGTAAGTTATTTTTAATATATTAATAATACCTTACTAATGCATTATAGCAACCACCTATGTCACCAGCCCCTAGAGAGCCTATTCTCTTATCATCAGATCCTAGGCAGTCTATACACTTAAATATTCAGCACTAGGCGCTATTAGCTATAGAATTAGCTTATACGCCTTTAATTCCTAACTAGCTAAAGACTTCACTAATAGGTCATGTATACTTAGTATTTATAGAGGCTTTAATAACCTCTTAGTGTGAAAAGCCTTAGATAACTATAAGTACTTTTTAATATATTATATATTACTTACTAATATATTATATAGATTTAGTATTCTTATAAACAAACACAGCCACTACAAGCTACAACGTCTACCTTCTTATAATCAGTACTAGTAATGCATTATCGTTATTAATGTACTGGTATAAAGGCTTATAAGCTATTATATCTAGATCTAAAAAACAGCACCTATACTAACGTTACCAAAGATTACTGGAAGAGGTGGCAAGAGATTTAATAGGAATTATTAAAGGATGATCCTGAGCATATAGCTATAGCGTTAAGTTTTAATGCATTAATAATCCATTATTAATAGATTTACTAACTTCTTATAGTTAGACTTATACAATACTATAAAACTATAATAGCCTTAAAGCCTGTTCTCGAGTTCAGGGCGGCTAGCTTAGTACATATGCCCTAAGAGTCGTAGAGGTCACCTAGAATGTAAGTCTTCTAACTCATTATGATAATAGATTACTAATAGATTACTAATGCATTATTTAGACCTTATTAACACAAAAGAATTACTTTATTTGTTGTGTTAATTATAATGCTAAGCAGACTAGCCATTAAAACACAATAATATAGGGACATTTTTTGCCTTATATATAGATAATAAGGCAAATAATTAAGAGACCTGAATCCCTTTAAGGTTTATTAAGTAATAAATGCTATGGAATTAGCTAAAATAATCGTATAAGGAAGCATTATGGTAAGTATATTCCTTTTAAATTATTAACTTCTTACTAATCTATTACTTATATATTAGACTTTATATATAAGCTATAAGGTAGAGCTGCTATTATTTAACTACCTTATAAGGTTATTTTTAGCTTTCTATTGCCAAAGAATCAGCTTATTCCTTACTTCCTAATAGTATCATATGGCATACATACACATCCACCACCTCCTCCAGATCAGATTCCATATCATATTATTAATTAATTATAATTAATACTTAGTAAATAAGGTTAAATTCTAAATACACTTAGTATATATTTATAATATTTAAATCATAACCTATTACTAATGCATTATAGATACATAGCTATATTTATTACCTATATAGCAGCTTATTTAAGAGGCAAGTAGGCAGGTATTAATAGATATTCATCCTAGCCTATTAAATAATAGCCGCCTACAATATATCCTACATTAACACACAGCTATTCATTATCTAATAGGCTTATCACGACTAGGAGTATATTATAAATACTTAACTAAGCATAAAGATAATAATAATCGTGTAAGTTATTAGTAACATATTAATAATATATTACTAATATTAATAGTATATCTAATACCTTTTTAATAATAGTATAAATCTAATGATTATTCTTTTCTTAAAGGAGTAAATAGAGATATTTAAACATCCGAACTTTAAGAGCTTCTAAATAGATATGAACTTTAAGCACTTACAAGATCGGAAAGAAAATGAGATTATATAGGCTATATATAATAATAAGGCTAGGCTTAGTATATATACTAATGCCTTATATATCTATTAATATTATATTACTAATAACTTATAGTTATCCTAATTTTATATATGCTTATTAACTCTTAGTTAGCCGCAGTATATTATTATATATTTACTAAGATATTCTAATATCTATATGATGCATATGATATATCAATTTAATAGTAACATATCCACGGCTCTGGTCTCGCGGGTATTACAATTAATTAGGACTAGGGTTATATTATAGGTATAAGATATTAATGTATTACTAATGCATTACTAACCTATTAAAGGATTTTTGCAGTATCTTAGCAAGCATGCTGACCCAGAGCACCGGTTAGTTAATTAGCATGCAATAAGGTCTATTTAACTTTGCTCTATCTACTTTAAACGTGGCATAGGTTAGTTATCTTATATATTATTATTAAGTTATTATTAATACATTATCAGATTAAATAACCAAGTCTGTTCAGGAGCCTAGTAGGGGTCCTACATCACTATTTCAGTCTATGCTAGACCTTTAGAATAGTTCCTTAATTTAAGGTTATTATCAGTTATATAATTAATTAAAGTAATGTATGTAATATTTAATAATCACTTAATAAGCTATTACTAATGCATTACCCCTAGACTACCTAAAGATAGGCAAATAGGTCGATCATAAGAAGCATCTAATTATTATAAGTAGAATATGTAAAGCCTGCTCTAATATAATAAGTAAATAGTAGGAAAGCTATTCATAACATACAAATAATGTAGAGCAGTTATATAAGTTATTATATAGAGGTAGGTCTTATTATAATACCTTATTAAAGGCTATACAAACATAAGTTCTAGTAAATGTATTACTAATACATTACTAATGCATTCCCTATAGAAATAAGCAAATTAATCGATCCATACTATTAAGACAGGCTCTTATAAGTACGGTTAGTGTATCAGTAACATATCAAGATATAATACTAGAGGGTAGATTTAAAAGGCAATTTAAAAGAGAAAGTAAGTCTTATTAATAATAGATTACTTATTTATTACTAATATATTAATAGTAAGTCTTAAGAATAAGCAAGAGTAGTCATAGCAAGCTCAGTTTAAACGGACTACTAGTTAAGCTAGAGCCTAAAGCCGGTAACTATACCTAATAGGCTCCTTACCTTAAAGACCTACCCTAGGATCTGATTTTAAAAGCCCTACTATATTGCATTCCTTACCTCTAATTCTAAGAGCATCTTCAGTATTATCTTCTGGTGTTATAAGAAGACTATGGCATAAAAGCTTAAGTATTATATCAAGGGATAGTACATCTATAGAGGATAATCTAGCATTATAGCTAAAACTATTAGAGAAGCAGTTAGAATTAGAGAATGCTTATATCTAAAGGTTAGAGCTTTTAAAGGAGACTAAAGGTCTAGAAGATATAGGGTAGATTTAATGGATTATCTATGTATTATTAATATATTAGTATAATCTGCTATAGTTTTATTTATATTTCACATTATTATTTATTCATATAAGTAGCATTACTATAGGTTATTAAAAGTAAGAGGGAAAAAGTCTTAAGGAAAACGCATTATATTTATCTTATTCTTATAATGTATTATAAATGCATTAGTTAATGCATTATAAATTCATTCTTCCTTGCTATCCTCCTTACTAGTACTATTATCATTACCCTCCCTATCCTCATCCTTATCCTCGTTATCGTCCTTGTCCTTATCCTCATCAGAGATAACCACAAGGTCATCTTAAGAGGCTTTAAGGTAGTAGGACCAGATAACATAGGTGTAGACAGGAGTAATAGGCGGACAGACTATAATGCATTAGTAATACATTTATAATGTATATATAATAAGATAAAGAATAGAGTTATACCTTCACAGTCTAACTCCTTATAGAGGTAGCAGAGATCATTCCCTACAATCTAGGCAGCCTTGCGCATCTACTTATAGAATATCTATCGATATATTAGTTATAATTAATACATTATTAATGCATTAATAATGACTTATGTCACCCTTTTTACAGCCGGGACCACCAGACTTATACCAGGGCAGGTCAAGGTTATTAATATTAATTAGCACAGCCTGCGATATAGCAGATTGCTGCCCCCTCCCTTTAGAGGGGGCAGCGCCAACATAGGCGCCGGATTCCCCACGGATATACTTCATTAGGTTCCTATAGTAAGCTAATGCATTATTAATATATTATTAATGTATTAAACACTATAATATTAACTAACCTTAAGCCTTAGCAACTTTAGCCATGGTAGTGGCTCCCTTATATATGGCAGCAACCGGCCTCTTATACACCCTAGTAATGTGCGCCTTAAGGTTCGAGGAGTGCGAGAAGATCCTATCCTTTATTAAACTATTAGTAATGAATTATTAATACATTAAATAAGGACACTTATATTCTAGCAAAGGGCTTTCCCACTAGTAGCGACCCGATAGAATACCTCCCCTAGCGGCATAATGGTCTTACTAGTATCCTTAATAATAGTTAGTATAAGATGTTAATAATGCATTAGTAATGACTTATATTGACACTGAACGGCGGCACGCGGGCCCATTGCTTTGGCGTCCCATCAGTCAGTTCGCCTGCCTTATATGTCTGGTAGTTAGCGCAGGCACCGAGATTGAGTCCTATGACACGCGGCATAATGCATTAATAATGCGTTGGCAATGGATTGGCGGGGACGGTGGGCAACCAAGAGGTCGATGCACAGGGAAGAAAGAGGGAGGGTTGTGTGCAATCCAATGCATTGATAATAAGTGCATCTGAGGTGTGCTCCACTTTAAATTTTGAGGCACTAATCAGAACCAAGTAGGCACACCTCAGCCCCGCAGCGAAAAATGGAGCACGCCTCAGGTGCCCCACCAGGGCACACCTCAGTTTCTATACCACCACATAAATAGATCACACCCCACAGCGACGCGTTTGACAAGACTCCACTCCTTTGTTGTGAGCAACAGGCAACTGCCGTGTCCCAGTCTCTTCTTTCCCCCATGTCCTCACAACTCTCTACTCTTCCTTCCCTCATCAAGTTCACCCCCTGGATAGCTTGGCAACGCAAACTTTTAACCTGCAACCCAACAAGATGGCTACTACTATATACTTTCCAGTCACTCTTTCTGAATCTACGGTGACTGTTTGGACACCCAAGTCCTCACAAATTGTCGCGGCTGGCTTCAGGTATCCAATCTCTTTATCGACGACCTGCCCTATTCTTACTGGTGGAAACAAGTCCCGAATTATCGGAACCGCTGTAATGCCAACCATTACGCCAGACGCAACATTTGCAGCGAATCACCCCGTGTCCCTAACTATGTCGTATCAATGCGAATATAATATATCTACGATTCAGTTGTTGAACGAAGCATCATCTATACCCGCATTGTCTCAAAAGTCTTCTACGGATTCGACTGTCTCAACGATGACAGAAACATCTATAATAACTAATTCCCCGGGGATTTCAAACGATGCCATGAAAATCGTAATCGGAACACTAGCTGCAGTTGCAGCGTTATTCGCTCTGGTAGCTGTTTTAAGTTGCTTCTTCGCAAGACAGCGGCGATCTCGAAAGAGCCCTGTCTCTGAAGAAATTGCCAGGGTGACCGAATCACCGGCAAGGGAGGGAACATTCACGTGGTTCATGTCCCATTCCCTCCTTCAGGGGTCGCCTCTTAATGAGATTTCTGAGGATATACAGCTGTTTTACCACGGGATCGACCGCCATGTCTACAACTGTTTCAGCCGCGAGGCGGTCCTATCGACTTCGGATTCTTTAAATGATGCCCTTGAACCTTTCGGTCTAAGCAAGGACAGCCGCAATTTGATATGCGCCTTGATTATCGAGCCTCGTACCCGTCTGATTGCAATACGTCATGTACTCGCATTTGCGGCGTACTCTAATGTTTCTATTCGTTCCGTTGGCCCTCTCTCTCTCCTGCCTCCTGCGGTCAAAGAGTTCTTTCTGTCTCTGCCCAGTGGTCATCGCGAGCGCAAGACACCACCAGATCCCATGGATACAGGTAATCACCCATCATTTCCAGCATAGTATCATGCGGGTGCTGACTTGTATTTGGCGTTATTAGTTGAGCTTGCCCTGGACGGTTGGCGGCGTATTTCCACGTCACTAATGGGATCAGAAATGGATCTACGGACAGACCATCCCCTAAACACTTCATGCAATACACATCTGGAGTCCCAGATCGACACTCTCAGTACTGCGCTTTGCAACTTTCTATTGAAGCTTCCATTGAGAGCCGGACGTATGGATGCGTCTAGGTACAAAGGGCAACTTGAGTGGGATATACTGACAAGAGTTGCTGGCATTGGCTACGACATTGTCAGCAATTCGAGTAATATTGTAATTGAATTACCTCCTCCATCAATGACAGAAGGAATCTCGGTAAACGCAGGTATCTCTGTGCTAAGCAGCCGTTGGGGGTTGCCGTATAAAGAACGCGAGATTATTTTGTTGCCCGAAATTATGCAAGTTGAGCAAGGTTGTCTACCCCAGGAACAGAACGATAGCCCGCCTGATACTACCACCTAGACATCAGAGCCTTGTATATATTTGCCTCTACTTTAGGACAATGTTTGCAATCAGAACTTGGACGGAATTATTAAAACAATTGTCACTTGACGCTGTGCCATTTATAGAAATACTGGCTATTTGCAATGATCCGTCAAGGTGCCCCGCTAAGATACCTTGCAATATTACGGTTCCAGAGTTAGTTGTGAAATAAGGCCGAAAGAAGGTGTGAACTCAATACTTGTAATAACCACACTACTCTGCAGCATTTACACTAGACAGATATATCGCCACATGCTTTTCTCCTATAGTACAAGCGTCTGGTTAATCGTGACAGCTCAAACAGTTTTGATACAGGCATTGGCTGCAATTTTTCACTACAGGTGGGATAAAATTAATTCAAGTATCAATTTAGTTGCCTTGACGTACCAAGGGCATCACGCGTAACATGGGCTGGCCCCAACACCTTGTCTCCGAGATCGGGCTTAGGAACATAACTGGATCAACCAAATGCTCTAGTATCCTTGCATGCTCTAAAGTCCATACCTACGGCGCTCAGCATTCCAGTCCACTGTGCCCTCATGTATGCTTGTCTCGGCTGGAGCCAGTGCCTCTAGTATCTTGACATCAACTGCCGTAAAGGTAGCCGCATCAACATTGAATCCGCTGGTGTTATACTTGTGGATTCCAAAGCTCAACGTGCCGAACATTTCCTCACCACGATTCGAGAGTTTATCTTTCAAAACGCCGCGAAGCGGATGCTGAGGGTCAGCATCTTTGGCCTCGGCGGCTTTCTTTGCCCTCTGCCAGAATATCTTCCATTTCTGAGTCGTGGTTTTGCCTTGCTCCGTCGCCGATATCTGCTCGATAAGATTCCGATACATCAGAGATGTGATTATTTGTTTCTGCCTGTGGATTTGGCTGCTCTGCTGCTGGATAATCCCCTGGGCAACTGCCAGTGCCCCTGCCCGTGAGTTGATAACTTCGCGAAGGGCTGGTATGATCCATGGTGACGCACTTGCCGAGTGTTCAATATTGGCACCAACAAGATAGCATAATTGGCGTAAGTTGTCTCCAATACAGTTCCAGTTTCTCAAGTAAGCCCCTTGAGAAATGAAACCCTCGGATACTGATACATCCACATCTTGGTGAATTTGCCTTTTGGCCTGCGCCAGGTCTCGCAGAAGCCTCTTAGAATGTGAATCGGATATTTCAGTGGCAAGCATGTCGTTTATTTCATTAATCTTGAAGAGAATTGGACCATGGCTGTGGACATGCCCAGATGTATTAGCAGGGAGATGCCAGGGGTTTGTAACCAAATACGTACCAATTTGTTCTAGTGGCGGGCGTTTTCATCTCATTCCTCTTCTCGACTGCCTCTGTAAGGCTCCTAAACAGATCATCGTCCGGAATATCTTTTTTTCTTATAATAGCACCCATGTTAATGGGTTCCTTGTTTAGAAGTCTAGACTTGTCGTCTTGTTGTTTCTTTGTAGCGACTTGTAGCAATCGAATGAAAGGTGGGCCAAGGGTCACATTGGTAACCATGAACGCCGCGAAGTCCCGATACCTGATTGCTAAAAGGAAACGCTCCACGGCCCTTAAGAAAGCAAACCCATCAGACAAGAATGCCTGGCGAGCCTTGTCCAGACCGTTTGGTGCTGTGCCGTGCTCACCAGTACCTTCAAGTTCAAGTTCCTTCAGATATGGGCTCTCTTTTGTGAGATGCTCCAACTCCTTCCACTTACAGACCCTCAAGAGGTAAGTAAGCGCTTCAGCGGCATCGCAAAGTTCGGATACATCTTCTGCGAAGTTTGTTTCTGGGGCCATAGTCTTTGATTTGGAGAAATGGTTAAGTATCGTGGCTGTTGCTGAAAAGGGACGTAACCAATTCGGAAGCTGAGCATACAGTACAAGTATTCAGAGACGTTGATGTACACAAAGATAAGGAAGTTGCGCCCAGATATCGGCAGAAACGAGATATATATATCAGAGAAATGCTTAGGTAATTGGAGCTTTAGACCATTTCGTCACCATTAACAGACCGAAGGCTGAATCCGCTCTGCATGGATCCCTGAGCCATAGGATACAAAATCCTTACGCGAGGTGTGATGGTACTAGCATATTATCTCAACGCTAGTACGGAATAGGAAATTCAGGGATAATGTAACGCTCCCTTTATGCCTTGTTTGACTACTCCTATCTCAACCTGAAGACACCGATATGCACCACTGTGTTTCTTGCCCAGAGGAATAAGACATGCAGAGGTGGCGGCGCCATGCCAACAAAGCCTTGGCCACGCTGTTTGAAGTACATGGACGAGTCCAGAAATGTAACGCATGCACTTGGGGTGTGCTGTGGCGCCTTTTCGAATCCTGGCTTGAATATCACCAAGACTCGTGGCGGCGCAAGATCCAGGGGGATTGGTAGAATTATGATGCTCTAGACTCTATCTATGATCTATCATAATAGACGACTGAAAGCGAGCTTTGTGAGGAGCCCGGAGTGCGGACTATCGCCAAAGTGTCTTTTTTAAGGATTTTATCACAATACCTGCCAGTATACCGATACGGTACCGGGATACCAGGCCTCTACATCACAGAAATTATTTAGTAATCAATACGAGTGTGCTTGGAGCTCCATCTCTCTGGAAATGTTAACCTGATGCCAAACAGGTAGCTCTCCGATCAAGGACACGGCTGACGTGGTCGATCAAGAAAACGTAATCCTGCATCGACGTGACCCAGCTTAACGCAAGACCGGAACCAATAGAGTATTCCACGAAATGACAGTGTACTGTTTGTCCCTCGTTTAAACTCGTGGCATGCGCAGTAACTGCACCCCACCCATTTTTCATCATTTCTCACATCATGTGTCTTGACATTTGCCCTGACCCGATTCTGGCCTCGTCATCGAGTATTACTAAAGTATAGACACGGCAGCGGCAGCGGCATTGGAAGGGCGCCACTTTTTCGGACAGTGATTTTGTCTGCAGGAAGCTGAACTGCGGGCGTATGTTGGCCGCCCAGTGTAACGTCGTTTAAGTCTGTAGCTTATAGGAAGCAAGCTCTGGAGCTTGTCCTACGAAAGGCTGAACATGAGACAGCTCAACAAGATTTGATTACGCCACGTTCTCGTATTCAACGCCTTTTTCATGCAGTGTCCTTTCCACGGCTGCTAATGCCAACCAAGTCACTTTGCCTCCAGGGTGGTAGCATGGTTGAGAAAACAACGGCATGGTTTTTCATGCCATGGTTAGATGCAAACAACATGGACGCCTTTGTGAAGAACGACAGTGCTGACGCCACGATGATCAATACAGCCCAGGTGCAACAACTAAACGCGTAGCTGGATACATTTACCTGCTAATCACCAACATTTTGACATGCTAGCTAATGCTCGTTATATAAGCGCACAATACCACCGATTAGTTGCGCGACTAGGTTTCTATTGAATTGAATTAATTACGCGAATAAACTTGCTGCACCGCTCGATTGTCTCCAGGTACCTACCTCGCTACATACGTTATCTACCTGCCCAGTAGATACCTAGGTACCTTCGGAAAACTCCGTGCTCTGGATCAAAGAAAGTCGTTGATCTTTCCCCTAAAAAGAAAGACGACGCTGTGCATACCCTTCTTTTTTCCTTTTTTTTTTTCGCTTCTGTGTGCCTACTGTACAATACGTGTCCGGAAACAAGGATGCGATGTGTGACGAAAGGAGCCTGGTCATTTGGGGCATACTCAACAAGCCCCAACTGGAGCAGATTGTCATCACCTGGTCTCATAATGTATGCTGCCTTATTGGTGCAACATTTCAGCCAAACCCTGGCCTGAGGGTCCAAGCTCCGTTGATATTACAGGTTTGTGCAACAATACCTCTCACACCATCCGGCAGGACCTTGTGTTTTTGTTTCCTCTCACGTAAGACAGCTTTCGAAGCATGCATCTGCCTCTACGTACCACCTTCTTCAGGGAAAGCCCCAAGCAATGTGGGATCCTGGCTGACAAGCTTGTGTACGAGCAGATGTGGAAACTTGGGTGCGTCCCTAATGGCAAGGGATGTCTATTTCTGTGGCGGTTGAAGTATGACCAGTCTATTGGGGTCAGGTTCTAGGTGTACTTTTCCCGGGCACAACCCTTCATTATGAAGGCGCCTCTGCAGATCCGACCCTCTTCGCGTCAACTGTCTGCATCTCGCATCTCATGGGTCTGCCAGACAGACACGGCTATTGGTTGCGAGCGGATTGTTGCGATGGAAGATGTAAACGCACGGATAATCATGCGACTGAAATGCGAAGAGTATGTGCGAGTTTTGGCAATATGTGACAGGCTTCTGAATTTACGTATGCTAAAGGCAGCTAGCCAAGCAATGCTGGTTACAGTGCAAACAAAGTAGCATTCTCCGCATATGATGTGCTTTCCTGGACGAAATGGAGACTCTGGGCTTTCAGGCATGACAATA
Organism: Keithomyces neogunnii; assembly: GCA_020975405.1. Taxonomy (NCBI): domain Eukaryota; kingdom Fungi; phylum Ascomycota; class Sordariomycetes; order Hypocreales; family Clavicipitaceae; genus Keithomyces; species Keithomyces neogunnii. The sequence continues at coordinate 848,638 of JAIOWQ010000009.1, read as the reverse complement.
CCTGTTACCTGCCAAAAGCCTAAGGTTTTCCATACTGAAACTAAGCTTCTCGGCTCTTTGTCGGCTTGTCGGTACCTTCACCAGTGCCAAGCCATGTGACACCTGGCCCCGATAATTTCGCCAAGGTGCTCATGTCACCGGCTGCGACGCCTTGGGTGCTGCTCCAATGCGAATGAAGAGCTTATTAAACAAAGCTGGCCCGCTCGCTATTAACTCTTACGTGTTCCCAGGGCTGGAAGTAAAAATGTGAAGTTAAACTCGCCATCGTTTCGCTTACACGTGGAGGCAAACTTGCGACGAAAAGGCTGTCCGAGTGAGTACGAGACTTTAACCGCTGAGCCAGGAAGCAAAGGGATGCAGCAATAGCAGACCCTGCCAAATATCCCTTCGTACCCTGATATACATCACGATACATCATAGCTGCAGTCCCTGACAATGGTCCAATGAGGTTTGACCTCCAGCTATCTTGTCCACTCTGGTATCTTGGAAGGCATCTAGAAAGGAACAAGCTTTTATTACTGACTAAAATGCGGAAATATCTGCTATTCTGCTATTTAACTTTATTACGCAATAATAATCTCACGTTTTTTACATGCTAAAACGGCTAGACTTTAGTGGTCACTATATAGACAGCCTTAGGTGGCCTAACTGACTAGAAGAGAGCTATAAACCTTACATTAAGTAAACACAGTCACTAGTACTCGTTTTTCGTCGTATTTCCGTTGCCTACGTCGCGGTTATACTGTGATAAATGTAGCCTATAGAAGAAGAAGTTAGAACTGCCGCTGTGGCAGGCGTTAGTAGCATGGGTGCAAAGAGTCAGATAAGGATTTGCTGTTGTGAACATCACGTCATTTGCAGTTTAAGGGAAGTAGCCTTTTAGTAGAGGGTTAATCTGTTTACCTACGAGCAGGACACGAGGCGTAAGCGGACCGCCAGCCTGAATAACTCTATCTGGCTCGCCAAGGGTGAGGCTTGCCGACTAATTTCCACTGAGGGGACTGCGAAACCATTGATATTACGTTCTTTAGGGATACAGTTTGGTTAGTGTGTGCGTTTAGACCTAAGAAGGTAGTTCAGGTCAAATTCGGCGTACATTAGATCAATATTATGAGAACTATGAGAAAGATAAAGTGCGGGTACTTTTCTCATGGGTGAAATTCCGGGTTAATTCGATTTAGCCTTGGGCTAGATTTGACTTTTTATATGTTAGGCCTGTCACGTATTCTTCCTCCTAGAGGGTTGGTACAATTTCTACCATAATAGTGCAAAATCTCATTGTTATACTTAGATACGATATTCAAGTGTATTAGTAGGCAATACTTAGCTTATACTAACACATGGCATTATGCTATATATCAGATGTTTGTAACCAGAAAGGATCCATAACTTCAGATATAATGGCTTCATCGAATATCTGCCATGAATAGTCAAGGTTTATACCAGAATTCAACAGCTGCACTCCCATGTGACCAGTCGTTGAAGGGCTGGGAGTGTGCAATTTATGTATCTTCTGTTCTAATACATCACCTAATATTGCTCGCAAGTTTGGCGTTGGCTCATTAGTCTCCTGCAACTTGTCTAAATGTACTTGTATATTCTTTAGATCTAAAATTTCATGAGACACGCGAGTGAGAATCGTAAGATAGGGTACTATGACTGACCATCTGGTTCACCAACTCCAGCCTCAATTCCATGAATTACAATCAGAGCTGCCCAGGAAATAATCACCAAATCCCAATTTGACCATATGGACTTGTCGTTAGAATGCAGTTTCAGAGTTGCTCGTGCAGACACAAGCAATTCGTGTTGTTCATTAATCGAAATGCTGCTGGAGCGAAGATTGCAGCCTTTGGCGGGGTGGTAGATAGACAGAACAACTAGGCGGTGTAATACGTATTGTCGAAAGACCGTCCTTCTTTGCGGGTCCAGCTCGTCATCATTCTTAGTAAACTCTATTAGCCAGTCGTCAAGGCTTCTCGCCCAGTCGCGGATAACGGCAGCATCCACTGGGCTAAATGAATCGGGCGAAGTGGTAATATCAGGACTGTCGCCAGAAAAGCATGACCAGATTGTGGGAAGGCCACGGCCGGAGAAGTGCGTTAACCCTGTATGCATCATACGGGAGAGTCGGTATAGCTGATCTCTATGTGAAACTTGAAGCACTGAAAGAGGAGGCTCCATCGGAATCACTGGAGAGGACAGGTGTAGTGACGCGTGCTCCAAGTCTACAATTTGCACACCGTTGAATAACCTGCGCCAGTCGCAGTACCTCTCATCGACCTGCGGGGGACAGTGTTCGAGGACTAGCCGGTACGCGATGGATATCCAAATTCCCGTCTCTCGAATATTGCCCTCGTTTAGCAGGCCGGCAAGTACTAGCCCTAGCACTACTTGAAAAGCGTATTCCTCTGATCCTTCGGGTTTCGTAAGCCGCAGTCCAATTTCGCTGCATGGAATGCTAAGCTGAGAGATAGAATAGCCCAAGATAGTGAAGTATGCCGGAGCCATGACTGCATACTCTTGACTCCCACGTACGCTTGAGCAGTAGAGCATAGCTGCAAGAAGAATGGGGCCGGGAGAAGAGAACCTTTGCTTGCTTGGCAGAAAGTGAAATCCGGGCATTTTGTCATGAAACCTGCCGAATTGATTAGCAAATTACATGAGTGTATCATACAAAGCTATTCTCACGTCTTCCAAAGATGCATTACGTGGCCCCTTCTCCAGTGTATTCCATTACAGGGGCCGGGTGCGCATCTTTCCAGCACGGCTGAAGCCTCCCACAGATTGTCTAGCGGTTCATCATCACACCACGGCTGAATAATTTCGCCAGGCTTTGGGTCCTGGCTTGCTGAGCTGGGGAGATTGGTCAATCCTAAGTGGTCCTCAATGGCTTTGACCCTCTGCATCAAATCTTTGGTGACATCGGACGACTGCAGCTCAGCGAGGGGTAGAGAAGCTGGGACCATAAAGGCGGAGGCATTTGCACGGGGCACAAATATACAGGGCAGGCCTGCACGATGGCATCTTCGACAGGCATTTCCTGTATCCATTCTGCATTTCATCTTCTGTCTGCGACAGTTGACTGCACATTGTTAGCGGACCCGGCAATTTGGAACCAATGCTGTAAGAATTGAACACCACAGACTGCAGGCTTTGCGAGCCTTTGGCTCCGATGTCTCCTCTTCCATATCCAATCGTCAATTAATCAAATCAGTTATCAAGCTCTCTGACAGGGCGAGATTAAGGGTTCGCAGCGGACAATCAGGATTATGTTGAGCAAGTTGCTGATGGGAGATTGTGGGTCAAACTACGTGTTGTGGATGGGAACAATCATGGTGCGGGGATCGAAGTGGGACGAGCCTGACAATGTGCTTACTCTAACTTGTAGGTACCTGCTTCGTAATCCCGTCATGGGACATTCTGAAATCCCTTCACGACGTCACAGCTCACCTTACCCTTCTAATCCAACTTGTTAGTCTTTCCTTCAATCCCGACTCGCTCCTCAGCATGTTGTGTGATTGATAGTTGCCTGCAAAACTAATCTACTGTTTGATCAGTTTGCCACTAATCATGTATTATTGTGCTTCTCACCGGCCAAGTCCGGTCATAGTCGGCTTGCTCCGGTCAAGCCGGTAATTTCGGCCTTTGGGCCACTCCTGCTGTATTACTGCATGGCATGATGTACAGCAAATCTTGCCATTACTGGTGAATGGAGCTCATAGGATGCTACCTTTTGCTACACAATTCACCTTGACGTTCACATTGACTTATTGATAAGCTGGAAGCCAAAGGTTTACTGCAGAAGCAAGTCCACAGCATTCGTCATGCCAACTCCTGCCGATGGCATGGCCCAAGCATTCTACTTCAGCCCCGAGGACGCGAAATTATTTACTAAACGCTCCGTTACACGCATGAGTAAGTCAATATTGAAATACAGAATGGGCGGCATCGAGCAACAAACTCACAGCACCGCAGATGAGCTCCTCGCGAGTCCCGGCGCAACACAAATACCCGCATTTGTGACCAAACTCCCTTCTGGTTCCGAGATTGGACAGTTTCTTACGGTTGATTTGGGAGGCACGCACTGTAGAGTCTGCTTCGTTGATCTTCAAGGGGACTCAACATACAGGATAGTGCAGTCAAAACATGTTATACCGCGGCAATACATGGTGAATCCCAGCCACAAACCATTGTTCGACTTTGTCGCTTTGAAAATTAAGAGCTTTTTGGATAATAACGCCTCTGCTGCCGCCATTGTTTGCGGGAAAGATCAAGAGAAGCCCTTGGACAAACAACCCTTCAAATTGGCTTTTACATTCAGCTTCACATATGAAACAATTTCCCTCACGCAAGGAAAGATGCTGCAATGGGACAAAGGCTGGGATATCCCCGATGCAATTGGTCAGGACCCGTCCAAAATGCTGCAGGAAGCCATCCATAGACTAGGGCTACGTGTTGATGTCGTCGCCCTGACGAGCGACAGCGTCAGCACTCTGTTGGCAGAGGCATATAGATGCAGAGGAACCCAGTCACCCTTAGCAGGAATCATATTCGGAACTGGGACAAATGCAGCGTATATTGAAAGTCTTGAGAAAATCGCTAAATTGCACACATCTAGTCAACATGGCGGCTTTACGAATGAGGGATTCATGGTTATAAATTCCGAATGGGGTGCTTGGTACGACAAATGTCCCCATACCTTGCCACGAACTACTCATGATATGGTCCTCGACGAAATGTCAACCAACCCTAATGAACAGCTATTTGAAAAGAGAATCTCCGCCTTGTATCTGGGAGAACTTACGAGAATAGCTGTATTGGATTCTGCGGGAAATGGGCTGCTGTCATGCGAGTTTGGTAATGCTTCGTGCTTACACAAACCTTACACCGTGGGTGGCTCGTTTCTTTCTTCTTTAGCAGAAGATTCTAGCGACAAACTTCATAACACTATTGCTTGTATTGAACAAACTTTCGGTGCTGAAGGTGTAACATGGCATGATGCCTTTCTAATCCGATCGTTGGCTATGGCAATTGTGCGGCGTGCTGCTCGGTTATCTGGCGCGGCAATCGCAGCTCTTATTATTCAATCAGGCAGGATTTGCCATCCCGTCATACCGACCGACGTTACGGTTAAGAGTACGCGACAGAAGAGAGCAGGAAACATAGGGACGCTCACAGCTATTATGTCTTGCGCTAGAGCGGTCTTTTCTAGGCGATACCAAGCAGGCGGCGAGTCACTTTGTTCAACACTAGATGGAACTGACTCGCCTTTTCAGGACGAGGATATTATTGTCATAGGTGTGGATGGTTCCCTTTTCGAATTTTATCCAACTTTTGAAGCAGAAATTAGAGGCGCCTTACGCGACATTCCGAAAATCGGTCCATCAGGTGAATCACGGGTTAGATTTCGTCTAACTCGGGATGGATCTAGCCTAGGTGCTGCGCTCGTGGCTTACGCAGGTTTGCAACATAATAGCTAGAAGCGTAATTTGCGCCATGCAGTGATTTGGTTCATTTCCTTAGTTATAGTGAGCCTTTAACTAGAAACTATTTATAACTTATTTTAGGTGCTACGTCTGTCTACTGTAAATAAGCACACTGTTGCGGTGACGGGCCTAGTGAGCACGGGGCTTACGACCCTTGATGAACAGTTACTGGGACATAATAAGCACCATTGAACGAAAATGGAACTGGAAGGGTGTGCGATAGTAGGCGAATCGGGCGCCGTAGCACCTCTTTGGCCTGCGAAGAACCCCCCAACACAGTCATCATCCCACAGCAAGTAGCACCCAAGCAATGACAGTCCTAGACTAGATCATAATTCGTGCCGCAGAGACTCACTTTTTAGAATAACCTTCCGTAATTAGTCCGATCCGTGAGTATCTAGAACATATTCTATGCCATAAACCGCTTCTTACGGTAACACCCATGATAGAATAGCTGGCTCCGCGACGCTTAAACGAGTCAGCTTGCTCTGTTATCTAAAGAAAAGAGACCCAATGCATATGTTGTATTCATTTGAATGCTAAGGTTGGGTTGCGTTACATAGGACCACAATGTCTACCTTGGTAGCAAAAAAAAAGCGAAATATGAAGTAAAAGTATTTTCGTGGCAGGTTTGGTCCCTTTGCTCTATATGATGGGACATTTAGACACATTATGAAATGCATTACGTCCTGGCTAAGCACTGGTCTTACTATGTGACATCATATTCAAAATTATTGTGAGACATGTAAAGTTAAGTCAGAAGATGTCATCCTGGGACCTTTAAGCAATGTCATGGCAGCTATGGTATTTATATAAATATAGCATCTGTCGATTAGTCTCCGCCGCCATTGATATTTCTTATTTCTCACCAGGGTGTGGTTTGCGACCCCAGACCACGAAGGTAGGCATATATGAATGGATTCGGGTATTGGACAAATCGCGCCGAACATTGACTAGTGACACCTGCAATTTAATTGTATTAGCCTCGTAAGGCAAAATATAATTTGCTCGTCTGGAAGGGATTGTAGGACCTCGATTTCCGCAGCCGAGCGTTGAAAGGCATGATGAAGGAGATGATAAGAGAACGCTGAGAGTCCTTGCAGTAGATTATGCCGCCACAATAATCCAATCTGCTTTAGAAAGGGGTTTCTGGGCCAAGGACCGATGGGCATCTTATACATTCGCTGCTGTATATCCACGAAGCCGACACGTTCATATATCTCCTTGAGCTTAGCACCTATAATTGCTGGTCGGTCAAGCTTTTCCGCCGCAAGCATTAATTCAGTCATCCAAGAAACAACTGGCCCAGATTCATCCAAGGTACCATCATCGCAATCGATATTGCAGTCAATTTCCTGTGATTCAAACCACCCCCCGGGTTGTAGAGCTTCAAATGCTTGGGCAGCAATCTGGGTCTCATAGCTAGACCAACAACCCGCTGTTATCCTTGTGTGAATGAAATCGAACTTGCACTCGAAATCCCAGGCATCCGTTCTACAATTGCAGGATATTGGGATCTGTAAGTTAGCATGTATTCTCCGACATGGCATAAGCAAACATATTCGAGGATAGTCTCGGGTCGTAGATCTGGTGCCGGGGTCAAAATGACGTACGCATCTTCAATGTAGAAGCGGAGGTTTGGTGGCACATTTACGGGCTGGATAGGTGAGAGATCAGTGGCAATGACAGTGGTGTCTGGAAATTCGTCGGCCATGTCAATGGCCCAGTCGCCAACCCCCGTTGCAATATCTAGAACGTATCGAGGAGGATTCGTAGCGGAAAGAGGGGCGTAGAAAAGCTTTCCACCCATTAGGCGTGTCAGGATCGGGCCTTGGAGCGCTAGGCGCTCTTGTTCCTGTTCATCGTTTGGAAAGGCATAAGCTGCGTGGTTTGCGAATTTTCGTCAGAGAGGATACGAGGTCTTGAAGGCAATGGAGATACTCACAACCAGCTCTATATGCATGATATGTGCGGCCGAATAACTCGGGATAGCTCTGAATGCTGTCACTTAGGGACATGTCCGATAATGATAAGTCATCGCTTCTACCAGACGTTATTAACCACTGGAGATGTTGCAGGGCCATATAGGGAGAAGCTCACAGCTCGTCTGACTGCAGATCCGGAAGACGGATAATTATTTAGTGCAAATATCCTGTTAAAAATTAAGCGGTTTGCGGCACGCACATCCACTTCAAATCTCAACGTGGACGATTCAAAGGTAAACTCAAAACTTTGCAAGTCTGGAAGTGCGAGATTGGGCGCATTGCTGGAGCGGTGGCTGTGGTCAACATTGCCATTCCCGTCTGCCATGAGGGGCTAGTAGGTGTGGTAACTACTAGATGATTGGACTATGAGGTGTAAGCTGCTCCTTTCAATGCATGTGTTCTATCACGAACAGGACCGATCGCAATAATTCTAAAAAGTGACAAAGAATATCTCGGGTTAGGCGTTCTTGTCCAATGCGAAGTTCATTTGGGAAACCACCACCTCGATGATGAGCAAGCAGACCATTGAATGCCAGTGCTGGGGACGCCACCCATTTCATAACCAACATGCTGGCTCCAAGCACCCCCGGCGATTGGGTGCGGGGGATCCGTTTGCTGGTCAGGGGCGGGATCAAGTCCGCAAGGACAAGGTGTGGGATTGGGAGCTGAATGGTGCCAGTCGCAAACCGACCAATCCTTGTTTCCCTTTCCACTTGACTGTTATTAGGGGCTTGAAACATTAGGCTATAACCAGACTTGATCATCAAGGAAGCATGTCAAAGGTGGCGGAGGTGGTTTGTCCAAAAAATATTTGCCGACATGGAGGCGCAGAGCAGGGCGGACCCAAAATTGGCCTTCGGCACCAATGAGGTTCTATGCAAGGGCACGGCCTCGGTACGGAGCACAGTTCATGAGGACAGCAAAGGCCAGCATGTTAATTACGCAAGAGGGGTTTTCATTTTTCATTTTTTTTTTTTTTTTTGCCCCTCTCTCTGTCGGGGGGAGTCCCACCTTGCCACGTATACGCGCCGCCCAGACATGGCTACTTGCGCCACAATGCGGCCTCATCCCTGGTGTTTTTGAACACTGGGGGGAAATTACCTGAAACTTTGGAGGGCCAAACCGAGTCCTTGGCGTTCCCGACTGTTTGGGACCAACCAGATGGCACTCATCTTGGGCATCTTTCTTGCGAAACCACCTAGTCGTGCGCGGCACTTGGCTAGGATTATCTTCAAGGGGCGCGCTCATAAGGGCTCTTTTATACCTACCTTCTCCTCGCCCTGGAGAAGCGTTCGGGCTGCAAAAACTTTTTTGAGACTTGCCATCTGTGGCGTTTTGTTTCCACCTCTCACCCTACCTGTCCTTTTCATGTTTTGAGCTCGTGCTGCGCCCGCGGACATCCGAAGTTCCTCCAGCCATGACGCCATCCACTTGCTGACATCGGAGAACATATCGGTCTAGGGAATGGGATTTTTTTATTATTCAACATGTCTAGTTTTCATCGCGTGGTACTCATAGCGTGGCCCTTCAGCAAGCCATCGCCATATCACAATCTCGAGTATCATGTTGTTGGTTGCGGAGTTTCGCAATCAGACCATCTGGCTGTGGCTGGAGATTTTCCACACCGCCATTCGGGCTCAGCGGCGACGAAATGGGCCAAGCACTAGTGTACTTGGCCGTCGCATAATGGCGCTGACTGTGGACTGCCATGATCCATTCGTCGTACTCTTGTTCTACTTTCATCAAATGGCACGAGATGGTGTCCGCCATTATTAGTGCCTGGAAGTGACATAAAGATGAATGTTACCATTTGGCACGAACGTTGCAGATGGATTTTTTTTTTCCCTTGCTATACACAAAGAATTCAGAACTCGCCACGACTCTCTCCAAAAAGAAGTTCCTTTAGCCGATATCGATCGACTTCCAAATAGAACTGCACATATCCAGCAACCCACTGCCGCAGACGCTCCTTCAGCACCGGCTTCGCTGGTGCGGAATAAATGCTGCACATTATTTCAATGCAAATGTCGCAACTAGTTTCCACAACTTGTTCAATCGGCTGCTTCCACAGCTTCTGCCTCTGCAACATGACGGAGCAGGTCTCTTGGCCGACAATCAACTCTTTGTAGGAAGACAGCAGATCGTTGACTTCGGACACGAACACCGCCATCAATGGAATGACGTGAATATATTCAGCCCAATCCATATCTCTCGTAAACACGACACAGCTGGTTGAGTCTGCAACCGTAGTCAACTGTCGCATGTACTCGATGAATCGAACATTTCGAACAGACGCAAGTGCGTCTGCCTCGTGAGTTTCATATGGAAGAAACACCAGCCACTGGAAAAAGGACTTCCATATAGTGGAAACGATGAACGGCTCGTACCACTTGCAAAGTCGTTCAATTGCCTCGAAAATGGCTGCCGCGTAGTGGTATCCGACATGGTCGGTCATTCTCAGGTGACCACCATCGAAATTAATGCCGCCTATGTACCGAAGGGGGTCATCATCTATAATTATACCCAGCGCATAGAAAATGGTCACTTCGACTTGTGCTTCGTCGCAGAGGTACGGCAGCATTAACCGCACAACCCCATACCCAACGCGTATGCAGCGGTTGTCACTTTCCTTCCACCCAGGCAGAGCTTTCAACCTCGAATAAGATTCATCAAGGACTGCCTGTCTCGGAGCTTCGAATGGTACATTTAAATCAACGGCTTTGAAAAAGCGTCTGATAATATTATGGTATTTCTCGACTGATAATCCGACAGCCATTGTTGGGTAGAAGACGAAGGTTGGGTTGGCCAAGGATATCTGTAAAAGTCGAATAAGCCACAATAATTGGTAACGATTGATAGTGTGAAGCTTTAAAAGAACTATAAAGCAGCTATTCTCTGTATGGCATGCAGTCAGAGAAACGCCAGAATACAGTCTGGGCTTTAATTATCATGTGGGCGGCTGGCCTTGAAGCTTTATACTCGCGGGGTGGGCTTCAAGGCCAGTAGCTAAGACGCCACGGCTGCTTGGACAAGCATTCAATCACCTTGCAAAATGTTACCTAAGCGTGTATTGCACAGGCTGCGTAATTTGCTGCAACGCTGATAGGAATATAATAACTAGCGCCTGCCGCGGATTCCATCATCTTTTACTGGTTTGCCGCAATTTCTCATTCCTCCCTGCAAACTAATAAGCCCTTGCATTCGAACCCGTGGCTATACGAGGGGGAAGGGGTGACCAGGACACACATGCATTAGCACCAAGATAGGGAATGTGACGGGAACGCTCCTTAACGTGAGGCCTCGCACCATGCCGCATTCTTTGCATAGATAAAACGATAGATTCATTAGGCTGTAGCTTCTTGCATATATACAGACGTAAAGATTTGCGTTGCTTAGCAGTGCGTTAAAGCCCAAGTGGAGTGAAGCTTGCACTCGATTTGACAACCTCCCAATCGGTGGACCCTCGTTGGTCAATGATCGACAAGACACTAATGACCTGATTGGCATGAACCTGTTTGGGCAAGTTTATCCAGTGCCTTTCCTCACAGTGTAAACAGGGACTGTGGTTATGTCTAGTGTCATGTCGCTGTTTTCATGGGGAGCTACGATCATATTTCGGTTCTTAAATGCAAGTGTACTAGCTTCATTTTACATCTCACTTGCATGAGTCTAGTCATATTAGTTGGATAATACTGATGAACTTAAAGCGCCCTAAACCTAACAGCGGGGAAATCGATATATGCCCAACACCTTCTCTCAGTGAATGAGATCCCGCGCTTTGGACTGAACAAAGAGGCACAGATTACGCGACGCACCCCGCCCCCTCCCTGGCTGCGTCTCATACTTTGCAAAATAGTTTTTGGGCTCCAAAGCCATGTTGTAAGCGTTTACAGAATTCACTTGTCGGAATTATCTAACCAACGTCTCAGTCTCCTATTCTAACTTTGTGTCGTGTTTGAGAATCTGAGAATTTGCGACCTTACTCAAGTACAGTGAGGACGATGTCGCCCTGATTTATGACCCGAAGAAATAGCCGCCCGCACGCACCACAAGCAATCCCAGTTCACCTCACTGCCAACGCATCTCTGACCCACACCAGAGCGGGGTGTCAACAGGTTCACGCATGTTTAGTGACGTGGCCACTTCCTTGTGGGCTGGGAGACGGGCTTCGCCTGCATGAGCTGACAGCACTGTGTTCTAACGGGCATGGTACTTTATAAGCCATATTGCGCTTCTCAAAATTCGAGTCTTTTCTAACTCATTGTGCCAGCCCAACAGATGTTCAAAGGTGATTGTTTAGCCAAAGAATACCACTTCTTCAAACCCTCTACACAAGTCCAACGCCCAGCATTCACACACAATCAAGTTTAATTCTCCAAATCAGCAATATGTTTCAGCTTCCACCTGATTACCTGAATTTACAAAACATTCTGAAATTCTGCTTCGCCATCTTCGTTTGTCGATCTTTATATCGCTGTATCTACAACTTGTATTTCCATCCCCTTAGCAAGTTTCCCGGTCCGCGTCTGGCTGCAGCTACAGATTACTATGAATTTTGGTTTGAAGTGGTGCGGGATGGAACATACCTGTGGGAAATCGAAAAAATGCACCAAAAATATGGTATACGAAAAAACTCTGTTCCTTTTAAAGGGTCACATTATAGGGCTAATGCGGCAGGTTTGGTTAGGTCCCATTGTTCGCGTCAATCCCAGGGAACTTCATATTCGTGACTCGTCTTACTATAATCAAGTTTACACGTGGAGTTCTCATGAAGTACAGAAGGATGTGTCCCTGGTAGACTCTATGGCTTTTCCGGGTGCAGTAGCAACAACAGTTGACCATTACCTACACCGATCCCGTCGAAGTTATCTCAATCCCTACTTCTCGAAGCGTGCAGTCTATGCCTTGGAGCCAAGTATACGCGAGAGAATTACCAAACTTTGTCACAGACTTCAAGGCCTAATGGCAGAAAAGGAGACAGTGGTGCTAGATAAAGCATTCAGTGCACTAACTGCTGACATTATCACGCAATACATATATGGAGAGCATTATGATTATTTGAGCTCTCCAGATTTTACAACAACATTAAACGCCGTCTTTTATGATATAGCCAAGGGTGCTAACTTTGCACGCTTCTTCCCCTCTTTCGCTCTTCTAAGAAAGCTGCCACTTCGCATTTTAAGAATCCTCTCACCTGGTATTGCAGATCTCTTAATTCATCAGGAAGATATTAAGAACCGCATGACAACCATCATGCTAGATACACAACATAATAATTCTAACAAGGGAATACTAAAGTCTCTTATTCATGACGATATACCTGCCGAGGAAAGACAAGTTAGTCGAATATTAAATGAAGGGGCCGTGATCTTGCTAGCTGGAACCGAGACCACAGCCCGGACTCTAAGTGTTGCATTTTTCTACCTTTTGCAAGATACAGCCCATTTGACTGCAATACGCAATGAAGTCGCCGCCCTTGGGTTTTCTGACAAAATCCCCCCTCTTTTCAAGTTGGAACAGCTTCCTTATCTAGTAAGCCAATGCCGAAACCACTCCTGGAGTTGAATGTATTATTAACAAATCGATTCCAGAGAGGTGTCGTAAATGAGTCCCTCAGGCTATCCTTTGGTCCTGTCATTCGCCTTCCAAGAGTAGCTCCTAGAGATACCCTCACATATCGGCAGTTTAACATACCGCCTGGAGTAAGTTAAGTGCGAAAGGAAATGCGCCATGTTATGACACTAATCGTCCATCAGACCCCTGTTAGCCAGTCAACCTACTTTGTTCACACGGATGCCGATATCTTCCCGGCGCCATTTTCGTTTGATCCTGCGCGGTGGATACAGGCCCAAAAAGACGGTGTTAATCTGGAAGCTTTCTTGGTCAATTTCACAAAGGGAAGCAGGCAGTGCCTGGGCATACAGTAAGTAACATTTGACATCATGATGATTAGAGCTCACATATGTGTTATAGGCTTGCGTATGCCGAATTATACCTAACAATAGCAAGCTTGGCTTGTAAATTTGATATGGAGCTTCATAATACCACGATAGATCATGTTCAAGTGCATCGGGTTCGACTACTTGGATATCCCAAAACAAATCTTGAGATTGGAGATCGCCAAGGGCAAGTAACAGTAAAGATTATTAGGTTTGCTGAAATGTAGAAATACTCGGATATTGTATAATGCTCGCAGAGACAAGTGTGATATTCTAGAGAATTAATGGGACAATTCAGGAACTTGCTTAACCAGTATGTTATACTTTATAGAGGTATTACTAGACATATAGGGCTACTTTTGGTTAGTTATCTGTTCATTATGCTGTTATCTAGTATTATTGTGATTAGTCTAGGGTTATGTTAGAATATGGAATAAATTACAAAGTGTTCCACTCTGCAATATAAATTAAGCTAGACTATTATAATTAAGCTAGTTAAGAAGGCAGCGAAAGGTTTGCAATTTTTAGCATATTAAATCCCCAATTATACTTAATTTTGCAAAATACTTCAACATACATATAGCCTTAAACTTGGGTGACGGGCGTGGCTCCATTATGCCCGGAAGTTGCGTACGTTGCACCTGTCGTGGAGTCTCTCGTTCCCGAGGTACTGGGGCGCTCTTTCGATATTATATTGCTCTGCTGGCGGTCTTTGTGAAAGGCCCTCATGAGGAAGGCCTCGATAATGATATTGCAAATAAGGAAAAAGCTACATGTTGATGAGTAATGCACTGAATTTTGAGATGTAAAAAATATAAATGGTTCATAGGGCTTACAAAGCAATAAAGTTGAATGCCTCGACGGTCCTCTTCAATGAGCATCTATTCGTTCCAAGAGGAGTTTGTCGGCAGAGAGCTCCGCTCCAGTCGATAGCCGAAAAGATGAAAGAAGTTAACCATAGGTAAGAGAATATAAAATTGATTGGTAGAAAGTAGCCCTCATAGCTGCTGAAAATTGGAGATATCATGGCAATCAGGTATATCGGTATGGTAAGTACTGCCTGCAACAAATGTTAGATGATTAGTTATCCCACAGCTCGTGGCAAAGTAGTCACTTACAATAACTTCTTGGTAAACAATATGAGATCCTCGAAACGGGTATTTGCTGAGGAAGTATGATACCACGCCAGTCACAATCACGGCGGAAGCAAAAGTCATGAAGTGGCAGAATGCCGCACTTCCTCGTAGAGTACCGTGTGCCATTTTCAGGTGGCTTTAGTAGGGAATTAAAGTAGGGCGTGGTTTCTCGTGACGGAGAACTATGGCATAGTTTGAAAAGAAGAATAGACTTGCCAAATACTTTTACACTCGTGGTCTTTATATTCGCTTGAACGCGACCACCTTACCGGAGCTGTCTTGCTCGATTGGGATATAGAATTCAATATTTCCATCGCAGACTTCCCTTCACATGACAGAGTGACCAGACGGAAAGTTATTTCGGCGGTGGTCTAGAATGGCCCTTCCACCTTTACAGAAGCATCGTAGCCAATCGTTGAAATGAGCAGGCGCCACGGTATGCAAGCAAATGTAGTGTACGGCAACGCGAATTGGAAGTGGCTGTTAAGAAAATTCGGTGGCTCACACTTTCGTTTGCTTTATTGGTTGTGTTGTCTTGGGTGGCGCTTTACACTCTTGCCACCAAGCAAACTTCATCTAATAGCAATAGATTTCGGAATCATTCATTACAACAAGGTTCCAGACTCTGCATAGTATGGGCCATATAGTAGCAATGCCAGCAAACACAAAGGTGGAAGGGAAGTTGTTACGGAGTGCTATGGCGCACAATGGGTCTGATCGTAAAACGTCATAACAGGACAAAACTTTGCCCGAGGAAAGCTGACTACTGCCTCAGCCCATTAAAATAGAACATGAATGCGCATAGGGTAGACCCGTGTTAAGTGAGTCTAGCTCTTGGCCCATTTCAGCTGGACTACAATAGTTGGAATATGGGAGTGGAGATAAAAAAGCAGCAGACCACTTTCCTCCATGAGCGGAACCACCGGAACGTTTAGGTTGCTTTCTCGGCTTGTTGTCTGACCCACCCCGCGACTTGAAAGCTGCAGCTGGAATCATGCTCAGTATATATTCATACCATTAGGCACGTCCCATGAATGGGACGTGATGGTATAACTATATAGGATATATACAAACCATCTACTATATAATGTTCTTGGTCAATGCTCGCACTCCCCCGGGTGAAGTAACGCAAAGCGATGCTGCAGTACAATTTCAGGATAAGCCGACTAGTCACCAAAAGCGGCATGTCATGCATGTTTGGCGTAAATCGGATTAGGCCACAGCAAAAATGCAGAGCCGTATCAGATTGGCAGCTTTGCTCAACCGATCACATGATCATTAAACAAAAGCCGTCGGTATTCCCATTCCGATCACGTGGTCGCAGTCGGCCCCTATGGGCCGTCGGCATATCACCGTGCCTTGCGGTGCCTCGCAGCCCAGAACGGCCGATGAGTGTGTTGTCTCTAATGGGAAGACAGAGAGGTGTAAGCTGTCATGTATATTAAGATTCTCAGGGTGCCCATGTTAAATCGCATGTCATGACAGATCCAGGCTTAATAATTTAGCTACTGCCATACCAAGACCATTGCGATTTTCGACTTTTTGTTTTGTCACACTTAATTGATTGCCATGGCACCATCCTTTTTCAAAGCATATTTCGGCTTCGGGGCTGAGCCAACAGTGGATGATCTTGAGGCTGGCAAAGGTTCCATCCGTGCACTGCCGGCGAGCTGGTACACTTCTCAAGACCTTTATGAGCTTGAAAGACGTGCAATATTTTCTAAAAAGTGGCTTCTTACGACTCATAAGGCGAGGCTTTCTAACCAGGGAGACTGGTTGCGCTACGATGTAGCTGGATTCCAGTTCATCATTACCCGAGATCGACAGGATGATATCAACGCCTTCCACAACGTTTGCAGACATCGGGCCTTCCCCATAGTGACTAAGGAGACTGGTCATAACAGCGTTCTAGCTTGCAAATACCATGGCTGGTCATATGGGCTCAACGGAAAGCTGGCAAAAGCACCGGGCTACCAGGACATGGAGGATTTTGACAAGTCCAAGAATGGACTATTCCCCCTTCATGTTCACATTGACAAAAATGGATTTGTTTGGGTTAATATGGATGCCAATCAAGTACCAGAAGTTTCGTGGGAGCAGGACTTTGAAGGTGTGGACGAGCAACCTCGGTTCACCAACTATGACTTTGACGACTACGTTTTTGATCATACCTGGGAGATGGAAGGGGACTACAATTGGAAAATATTGGCAGACAACTACAACGAGTGTTATCACTGCAAGACGACTCACCCTGATATCCCAACCATAGCGGACCTGAACTCATATTATGTCGAGACAAAGGGATGTCATATCCAGCATTTTGGAAATCCCAAGCCAGATCAGATTGCGCGCGGGCTCAACGTTGCCAGCACATACTTCTTCCCAAACGCGTCTATGAACGTATCGTAAGTTATGTATTCCTGCCTGGCCGCTTAAATGAGCCTGACACTAACTGCATATTTCAAGGCCACACTTCTTCTTCATGCAAAGATTCGTACCCCTTGGCCCTGGGAAAGCGATTATGAAGTACGAGGTCTACAGAAACAAGAATTCGAGGGACGAAGACTTCAAGCTGATTGACGACATCTATAAGCGTATCATGTCTGAGGACAAGGTTCTATGCGCCAGTGCACAAGCAAATATCAATGCCGGCGTATTTATAAATGGCGAAATGCATCCCACAATGGAAAAGGGACCGTTGTACTTTCAGAAGTTGGTGCGCGATCTCTTGAATGAGCACCGCAAGCTTGAAATCGATGTTGGAGAGGAAATATGGCCAGCTCGGCAAACTTTACCAAAGAGTGCGGTTGCTGCTGAGAGGGATATCAAGTTCTGCTCGGCAGTGGATTGCTGCAAGATGAACAGGGTTGCAGTTGATGCGTAGCAGACGACGGCCATTTGAAAGGGCTTTTTATTTTGCGATGCTATTTTTGTGCATACTTGAGCGATTATGATGAGATGAATGTTATATATTTCACCACTCACGTTTGACTTGGTGCTGTTTTAAATTTGCTTGTGACAACGCGAGCAGATGTAAAGTAGTTGTCATCTGGTGGGTTTACAGAACACCAACTGAGACGACGGGTGCACCTTTGTCCCAGGGAGTCCTGATCTCTTGAATGCAATGCTGTAGCAAAACGAGGTTCGCTCCACACTTGCAGGCCAATGAATAAGCGAGACATGCCGGAGAAGAAAAGCGAGTGGTAGCTCAGCTAAAATGGATGCAACAGTTCCAATAAACCATACCACTCGCCCTTGGATCATGCGTCACCATGACCTTGACTGTTACCTAACATAAATTTGCATGGAAGGGGTGCGACTTGTCAGCCACATTGACCTTTGATCCTCTACGACGACGAAAGGGGCCAAACAAAAGTCGTGTCTGGTCACACGCCTCCTCCTGTGGTGTGCGACTTGATGGCAATCGTCTGTGATTGATTGATTGAATCGGGTATAGCTTGACCCCTCGACAACCCCATGCCATGCCCAAAGACTTTGAATTCTCCAGGTTTGGTGGTGACCCAAGTGGCGTCTCCTTTATCGGCCCAACGTTCTAGGCTCGGTATCACCCCGCACCCTTGACCTGACTGAGATCACACCAATCCCAACAAGGTGATCCGCCACAATAGAGCGTGACGATAAGTCATGAGTTCAAGGCCTTGATACATACAAGTTGTCTCTAGTCCCGGGATTGTTCCAACATTTCAACTTGCCTTGCGGGTGTTGGCCTTGGTAAGCCGGCATTGGCAGACAGAATGACACCACCAGACGAGAGCTCTGGAACAGCACCATCTCGTGGAAGGCGACGATCTCATTATGCCTGCCTTACCTGCAGGTCTGCTGCCAGCCGAGGCTCCAATTTCTCAGAGATGTATTGGTCTGACTTTTGTTGAACAGGAGAAAGAAAACCCGGTGCCCTGCCGAAAAGCCAGCTTGCTCCAGTTGTGTTCGTCTCAAACAGCCTTGTTCTTATCCCCCTCTAGCCAAGGCATCTCGAAGTGGCCGATCGGTATGTGCTGCACTCCCATTTTTTTTTCATGGATAGAAGAGCAAGAGACATTGAACAAGAGGTCAAATAACGAGGGTATCTAACATGTATACAGGAGGAGAGATTGGCACACCTGGAAGAGAAATTGGATCTCCTCTTGACTGGGAGGTTGTACAAACGACGCCCTCATCCCACATTTAGACCTTCTGACCAGGTTCCCAAAGGCCAAGCCAGTCTTCGAGTCAAGAGCCACCATCCGATGACGTTTCCAACTTGTCTGAAAAGTCTCATTCAGTCACTCCACCGACCCTTGAGAATCAGAATGCGTTTCAGTTTAGCGGTCAACATTTAATAAACTCGCTCGGGACCGACATATTGCATCCGCGACCGACGCCGTCGGATATCGCCCTTGGAATTCGTCTATACTTTAAGTTTTGCCATCGACAGCCAATATGGTGCTTTGAGCGGGGTGAAGTCAGCGATGTAAGCTCCCTTACTGACGAGCTTGCGTGCAGCATTTTGGCCGTGACTTCGCGCTTTTCTCGAAAGGGTGACGAGTTACAGCTCTACGGCGACAATGCAAGAAGCATGATCATGTTACGGATAGCAAATGGCTCCGTTGGCTTGCCCACAATAGAGAGCCTATGCCTCCTTTCGTATTCATCTTTCATAGGTATGATTGACACTTGCCTAATTGTCCATGTCTGGGCCCTTGCTCAACTCAATGCAGATGGAAATGTACATCTTGGGCAATTTCATCTCGGTCTAGCCCTCCAGCTATGCCGTTCGGCCATGCTGGATCTTGATGCAGGCTACACCATGGAGGATCCTACGTCGGACCGCAAAAAGAGACTTTTTTGGAGTTTACAGGTTCTAGATCAATATCATGGCCGTCAAACCGGCGTCCTCAGCGCGCCGACGGAGATATGGCGCCAGTCATATGGGTCAAGCGGTGACCACCGGCACTCGATGGAATTTGATTCAAAAGTACCCCCACTTCCAATTGACGACGTCGGCCATACGGTACCAATTGAACCTGGTATCTGGAACACAAGCGTCCATTTAGGTTGGGTCTGGAGTCGCGTGCGAAAATATGTCTCCGACTGTGCTCACGGGATATTTCGAGAACCTTGGAGAAGAGACTCCACGTACGCTACAGTCTTGTCCGATTTCATGGAGGCCGAAAACAGGATTCCAATGTGCCACAGATATGATTCTGTCAAATTCTACGAACAAAAGGTCGAAGATATCAAGGCGAATCGCGACTACTGGGCAACATGGCTGAAGGAACAGTTCACGTATCACGCAATACCAACCGTTCTTAACCATCCATTTTTATATATTGTAGGAGCTCAGCATAACCCCAACTTGGCTATTCCAAACACTTTCTGGAGAAGATCATCCGAGCTGGCATTGATACACTCCACTTGGATCGTTCGCATGATCGACATGGTGTTGGACAAACAGATTCCCTTGACGGATCCTTTTTTCGGGCACATTGCAGCCATCGCAGCCACAGTCCACCTCTATTATTGTTGCGCAGCGGCGGCAAAGTTGAAGCACAAATCGAATGCGGATTTCGCGAAATGTAGAAGATTTCTCAAAGGCTTTATTCCGTTTTCGCCAGCATGTCGAGCATTAGTAAGTTTGTCCCCGTCCCATGAAGAATATTTGAGTTGCGTGCCGGGACTGACGTAGTCCATCAGGACCGCAATCTAGACAAGATGACCCGAATAGCCGCGGGTTCTGTAACAAACGACGTGGAGGATTGGATGCCGTCCAGAATCTATCTTAGCGTGCCCCTGATGTGGAATATTTTGCAATTCAACTGCACGGCAGACTCGCGAGAATTCCCCCACAGTGGGTTACTAGACCCTTCCCTTGCCCTTACTGTTGCACGAGAAGATGAGGATGAGACCACAACGCTGGATATCATCGTGGCAACATCCCCGGACATTACGGTCAACACAGCCGACGGTGGTCAAGACGCACCCACCATGCCTTTTAGGGGGGCCGTCAATTCGTCACCCCATTCCGCAAGGGAGCCAGTCTTCAATGAAATATCGGCCGAACAAGCAGATAGCCTCACTTTCAACACAACACCATGGTTATATGCCGACCCGTCTCAATTTGATAGCATGACAGACCTTGTATATCATGATGTGCGGCCCAGCCAGGGGAGTAGTAGAAACATGCCGTGGTGGGAGGGTGGGAGCATGAATGATAGTATATTTAGCGAACTTTAGCATTTGTTCAGGGCATCATGGATTTGAGCCAATCAGTATGCACATGAAGCCATATTCCTTGGCTTTCGAAATATCACAGACTGAGATTTGCAGCTTTTAGAACTTTTGACTCGTGACACCTTGGTCCTCCGAGGTGATGGTCCATACATCTATAGGCTGTGCCTGAGGAGACCTTGAGAGCACCACAACCCAATGCCTTTTATCCCCTGTCATTTCTTTTGACGCTCTGTGGCTTGTTCTATTGCAAATGTTCTGCTCATGGGTCATGTCTGCCAAGATGAGGTTGCATACTCATTATCTATCCGCAGGTCCCTGTATTACTTTTGGTGACGTATCCCGTGATTCTCCACAAGGTTATATACATGAACTTGAATCCAATGAGTCGAAGCCTTGTTCTGTTACTTTTTTCTTTTTCTGCCTTCATTTCTTTTTGGTCCATGGACGAACCTCTTCCTTTTTGGGGACAGGGGGCGACGGTATGGTGTCCATTTATGAAAAGTCGGCCCTGATGCAACATCAGACGCGCGGCCCCCTCACTATAAGTAGAATATCTGGTGGGCATTTTGTCACCAATCTGCTCCGCCGGCTTCGGAGCTGGAAACGATGGACATTTGGTGGGACAGTGCCAGGCGGCATACGACAGACTCCCAAAAAGGTAAGCATCTGACATGCCTCGCAGCCAGCCGCCCAGCACGCCACTGGTCACCGTTTTTGATGCCCCCTACATTCCATCACTGCTCATGTCAAGTTCAGTTGGGTCTGGTGCAGTTCATGGGCTCCACTGTGGCGGGCATCTCCCTGCAGATGAACCCAAACGCCCAACGGGGAGGAGTGAAAGTAAATCGGAGCACAAGAGCGACTGCCCGACTGTAGTCTGACCCTTTTGGAGCCCTGACCTGGCTCCTTGGCAGGGATGGGCAGAGCCGTCATCAGCTACATGGCCATTGTGAGCCAGCCCGATGGAAGCCAGCTTAGTTCTAGAACCTCATCGGCGTCCTCGTTATCCAGTGCCAAAACTGTCGCACGGAATGCACAGGCGTCTGACCATATGGGCTGATGAAGCGTGTAATATGTGACAAGAATTGGAAAGCCATCATGCTACGGACGTTGGGACAATACACAACATGATGGAGGAAGATGTCGGCTCATTTTGAATAATGATTCGATGTCTAGCCAAAGACAGAGACCTCGGGGCACGGCAATTGAGATATCGATGCCGACCACGTGACCGCTACCATTCAAAGCGATAAGTCCGGGTGGAAATGGTGAGCGCTTGATAGGCAAGTATATGTATGTACTTGAGACTGTCTTTGGCGAAGATTCACTGATGCGAATTAGTTTAACCATTTACTCCTTTGTTTTTTTTTTTTTTTTGAACAACAAATTGAGTTGCCGGGAAATCGACACTATACTCGACAGTCTTGATCGTTTTCAAAATATCACACTACGCGCAATGATGACTGTCGGTTCAAGTCAACCCCGTGTCGTCATTATTGGGGCCGGCATTGTTGGTGTCAACCTCGCAGACGAGCTGGTGTCGCGCGGTTGGAATGATGTTACCGTCATCGATCAAGGCCCTTTGAACATGCCTGGCGGATCTACATCGCATGCACCAGGATTGGTGTTCCAAACCAATGCGTCCAAGACGATGACGTTGTTTGCAAAATACACGGTAGAGAAATTTCTCTCCCTGGAAAAAGATGGCCAGTCATGCTTCAACCAGGTTGGGGGCCTTGAGCTGGCCACCACGCATGCACGGATGGAAGAACTCAAGAGAAAGCGCGGATATGCGTCTTCGTGGGGCATCACAGCTCACCTCATCGCACCAGAAGAGTGCCTAGAACTATTTCCATTACTGAACAAGGAGAAGGTCCTGGGCGGTCTGCATATTCCCAGTGATGGTTTGGCATTGGCGGCTCGCGCCGTTCAGCTCCTCATACTGAAAACACGGGATGCTGGAGTACGCTACATGGGCTCAACAGTGGTTACTGGCATCGAACAAACCGAAGGCCGTGTTTCCGGAGTGGTGACAAAAGATGGCACCATATGTGCAGACATTGTCGTGTCCTGTGCTGGATTTTGGGGGGCTGAAGTAGGCGGGATGGTTGGCTCTCAAGTACCGCTGCTACCCATGGCTCATCAATACGTCAAGACGACGGCAATTCCATCTCGACAAGGCCAAAGTTGTTCGCAGGATGGTGCGACTCTGCCAATCTTGCGATATCAAGATGAGGATCTCTACTATAGGCAGCATGGAGACAAGTGCGGAATCGGGTATTACGGCCATCGTCCCATGCCGGTTGTTG
Source organism: Keithomyces neogunnii (assembly GCA_020975405.1). Taxonomy (NCBI): domain Eukaryota; kingdom Fungi; phylum Ascomycota; class Sordariomycetes; order Hypocreales; family Clavicipitaceae; genus Keithomyces; species Keithomyces neogunnii. The sequence continues at coordinate 825,549 of JAIOWQ010000009.1, read as the reverse complement.
CTTCATCTCTTGGTCCCACTCCAGAAGTTGTTCATGACTTCAACATGCCGTCTCGTCTCGCTTTTACCCCCGAGGATTTTGCCCCGGCGTGGAAGCTGTCACAAGAGCTGCTGCCAGACCTCAAGGAAGCTGAAATTGCAGATGGGTTTAATGGAATATTTTCCTTCACTCCAGACGGCGGTCCACTTGTCGGGCAATCACCAGTACTGGATGGCTTTTATGTGGCCGAGGCGGTTTGGGTCACCCACTCTGCAGGCGTGGCTCGCGCGTTGGCAGAGATTCTCACCACCGGCAAATCCCAGATTGACTTGACCGAGTGCGAGTTGGCGAGGTTTGAGGAAGTGCAGCTAACTCATCAATACGTCGAGGAAACCGCCCGGCAAAGCTTCATTGAAGTGTATGACATCATACACCCACTTCAGCCACGAGTGTCACCGCGCAACTTACGAGTCACTCCTTTTCATTCCCGACATCAAGAGCTCGGGGCATTTTTCCTGGAAGCCGGCGCTTGGGAGAGGCCACATTGGTTTGAGGCGAACAGGAAGCTACTGACAGAGCTGCCTGAAGAATGGCAACCAGTTGCACGAGATGCGTGGTCCGGCAGATATTACTCACCAATTGCAGTTGCAGAAGCATGGAAAACCCGGACGTCAGTCGCCATGTATGACATGACACCTCTAAGACGCCTAGAGGTGTCTGGCCCGGGCGCCGTTGGCTTATTGGACTGGGTAACCACGGGCAACGTGTCTAGAAAGCCAGGCGCGGTGACCTATACATTACTTCTCGACGAACAGGGCGGTATCCGAAGCGATATTACAGTTGCCAGAATTCGTGAGGATTTGTTTCAGGTCGGTGTCAACGGGCCTGTCGACTTTGCACATCTCTCTAGGGAGGCGCGCCTCCAGACTAAAAATGCACCGGATAAGCCTGTTCAAGTTCGGGACATCACTGGAGGTACATGTTGTGTCGGACTCTGGGGTCCCAAAGCCCGTCATGTGATATCGCAAGTCACCACGGACGACTTTTCTGATAAAGGACTCCGCTACTTTCGTGTTAAGAAAGCCAGCATTGCCGGCATACCAGTCACCGCAATGAGGCTTTCGTACGTGGGAGAGCTTGGTTGGGAAATATATGCCAGCGCGGAGAATGGTCTCCGCTTATGGGACGCTCTCTGGAAAGCTGGCCAGCCACACGGTATCATTGCGGCTGGGCGAACCGCTTTCAACTCCCTGCGCCTCGAGAAAGGGTTCCGCTCATGGGGTAGTGACATGACCACTGAGCACAACCCATACGAAGCAGGGCTCGATTTTGCGGTCAAGATGGACAAGAAAGGCGCTTTCGTCGGCCAATCTTGTCTCACTGGGCTGTCCAAAGACACAGTTACGAGAAGGCTGCGGTGTCTCATTGTTGACGATGGGAGCTCAATGGTGCTGGGTAAGGAGCCTGTTTACGTCAACGGCAAACCGGAAGGCTACGTCACAAGCGCTGCATTCGGATTTACCATCAGGAAGCCCATTGCCTATTCCTATTTACCCAGCACGGTACGTGAGGGAGATGACGTGGAACTCGAATATTTCGGAAAGCGGATTCCAGCAACTGTGGCTCCGGAGCCACTATATGACCCCGAAATGAAGCGACTTCGTGGATAGATAAACGGTGGTTTGAAAGGACAATATGATATCATCTGCAATAATGGGCTTGATGATACTCCTCCTATTCTTGCCTTCTTGCTACGAATGGTTATAATGACGTGCCTGAATAAGAATGCATAGTTTGGCATTGAAAGAACTCGAGTCAATGCTCGAAGCATTTTATCAATACCAAATGCTGTCCGCAGCCTTCTTATGACTCTACCATATCCCGAGCCTCTAAATACTTGGAATCGCATTGTTTGTGTTTTGTGACAAGAATTGATCCATTGCAGTCACGGAAGTGAAATCTATCTCTGCGTTAGCAACAATTTAAACATTTCCGACACGGGGAAGACGCTCGCTTGGTTGCTAAAACGGCTCAACAGCTGGTACAACTCATGCCTTTATAACTAACTATAGGCCTTCAGAGACGGGATGTCCCAGATGTACCAACTTTCCCAGTGTATTTTCCAAGGATTTGAAGGCAATGCATTGTAATTGGGATTCCAAACCATGAATGCAGTGTAATGTTCAGTTTAGAAGTATTCCTGCGGTCAGAAATGGTATAAATCGTCAGGATTCTTTACCTTTGCGACTTGATGGTTTTGTGAAAAATGGCATCTTCTTACGACCATGATGTCTTGCAAGAATCTGGATATTATTCATCATTGGAAACTTCCCGGCTCCAGGCCACAACCAAACTCGCGCAGCTACTCGGTTTTTTTCAAGTTCTTCGAGATGGCTTCTCTGAGAACCTACATCACCGTGATCTCAATGCAAAACGCTGCAGAGGACACAGACAATCATCAACGGACACAAGATAGGATGCTATAGGACTGGCAGTCCTTTCTTTACATGCCATCAAAAACGATTTGTTATCCGATGTCGCTCAGTGCTTGTGCTTGCGTCGCGTGTCCTCCACCTGTGCCGCAATCAATCACCACCGGACGCGCTTGTCTAGGTGCGCCCTAATGGTGACGAGTTTTAAAGCTACTTGACTCAATTTGAACAAGCAGAGGGCGTATTATTAGGTGAGCACTCTGTCCGAATATGGTCGTTCGAAAGAGGCAAGGTGAGTGTCTGTGCACTGGTGTGCAGTGAGTGACTGGGGCTTCTACCACCGACTTGAGTACCTAGATAGATGGACGGCAATAAAGTCATACCTGGGCTACAAATCAGTAAGGCGGTAATAGAAGCCCTCGGGATACTCCGTGTCAGGCCACGATTTATAAGGCCTCCATGGCTGAATCCCTCTGCACATGCACTTGAAACCCACGAGGCGCTTCAGACAGCGAGCAAGGTCACGTGAGCGGCACTGCGGGGAACAGATGCCGAATGCCGAAAGATTGACACATTGTATCGGAACTTGTCAGGCGAGATCGGCCCGGAGGCAAAGTCACGTCGGGCGGGTGTCTAGTGTCGCAATATCACTGCATCCGGGGTTATAAACCAGTGCTATCCAAACGACGCCAATCGCATGGGATTGGAGATGGAAGGATATAAGCGGATCAACACCAACAACACGTCGCAACTTAGCAACACGCTCTTCGGAACATTTTCGTCCAAAACAGGATGGCGTCCACCAATTCGTCGTACATCATTGTCGGTGCAGGGGTCTTTGGAGTGTCGACCGCCTATCATCTAATCCAACAGCATCCCCGGGCATCCATTACTATTGTTGACCGGGATGCATTCGATGCTGAAAGCCGAGTGGCAGCATCCTGGGACTGGAACAAGGTGATGCGAGCTGACTACGATGATCCGGTATACTGCGAGCTTGCACTAGAGGCACAGGACGTTTTCATGTCTGATCCTTTATGGAAGCCTTATTTCCACCAAACCGGACTCTACTGGATGTGCGGCCGTGACTACGCTCGCGATTGCATCCAGAATTTCGAGAGGCTAGGCCGTCACGAGGACATAACGGTGTGGCCAATCGAGGAGGCTCGGAAAATGTTTGGTGGCCTGTTTGACGACTCTGATTACACAAACGTGGAGCAAGTGCTAGTGAACAAGGCCAGCGGCTGGGTTGCTGCCGGCGACTGTTTACAGGCTGTGACTCGACATGTTATCAAGAGAGGCGCCAGTTACGTGGCCGAAGAGGTTTCGACGCTGTTGTTCGATGGACAAGGACAATGTACGGGGGTAAAGACTGCCAATGGCCGAGAACTGCAAGCCACCCATGTTATTCTCTGCACCGGTGCTTTCACGCCAAAGCTATTGGAAATGAGCGCAGCAGCTAGCGGTTTGGATAGCTTGCAAGCAGGCTCTAGAATTTTGGCTGGAGGCATCACGACAGGAATGGCGCGGTTGGACGATGAATCATACGCCAAGTTTGCGAACATGCCCGTTGGCATCCAAGGATATACAACGTTGAAAGGTAGGCCCTGCAGCAACCTGTGCCTTGTCTTGTTCGGTTTGACAGATGCTAAGCCCCTCTTTCAGCCCCGTTCATGGGCAGCTTGCCGCCAACAAAAGATCGAGAGCTGAAATGGTGGGGACAAAAGATCTTCAAGAACACCCAAGAAGTTCTTCCGGGTCGGTTCATCTCCATGCCGCCAGCTGAGGCAGACTACGCCCAGTGGAAGATTTCCGAAAAGCTCAAGGAAGACATTCTCAACGTGAGTAGCGTATTCTATGGGAGCCAAGTTGCGCAATGGAAGTTTGAGAAGCACCGTATCTGCTGGTATGTCGGATGAATCACAAAGGGGCTCCGTGGGCACCGGATGACTGACAGCTGTCAAGGGATGCATTCACCACCAGCTCTGATTTCATTATATCGCCACACGCAGCCGCTGGAGGGCTCTTCATAGCCACTTGCGGCTCTTTCCATGGGTATAAATTCTTCCCAGTAATCGGAAGGTATGTGGTGAGGATGCTGGACGACACTCTCTCGCCCCAGCTGGCACAGAAGTGGGCTTGGGATCGCGCGCGACCTGACCCCTCCGTCAACCCTGACTGGCCAAGTTTTGAGATGAAAGAACTGCTGGATCCTGTTAGAACATCTCGGCTGTAATTTCTTGCCTGTAGGGGTTGTGCATCTTTACTCTGATAAACAAGAGTTTCATAACTTGAAGCAAAGATGGTTGAGCACCCATTCATTTAGTACCCATTCTGGGTTATCAAGATTCTTTCAATGCATGGCGCTTTGATGAGCGCCAGTTGCAGCCCATCCATGTTAGTAGTCTCAAGCAGAAAGTTTCCATGAGGTGATGTGTGCAAGATAACCTCAAGACTGAGGGCCACGGGATCTCAGCACAAGTAACCTCTCTACTGCCGCCCCATCAACATACTTGGTTCAAAAACCGGCATTTTGAATGCCATGGTCACTGGGAGGGCGAGAGACTGTGGCACTGGTTTGGCAACGGACCACGCCGTTGTGGTGCAGGTCTCAAAGAGCAGGCACAGAAGAATCAGTCTGGAGAGCAACCTGACATCACGCCGTTTCCCACAGGCGGATTCATGGGCCTCACAAGTCGTATGTGAACAGAAAAGCCAGTCATTGCAGCAGTCAAGGGTTGGGCTTTGGGAGGCGGTTTCGAAATCGCGCTCAACTGGTAAGATTTCCTTGTTTTTTTGGCCCTTTCTATTCACTGCCAAGATCAGATGACTGAATGTGTCCAGCAATATGATTGTCGCGTCCCCATCAGCCCCGTTTGGCCTGCCCGAAGCGAAGAGGTGTCTCTGGGCAGCGGCCGGAGGTATTCCACGTGTGGACAGAACACTCGGAATGCAAATAGCCTCTGAGACTGTGCTCGCTGGTCGAATGCTGTTGGCCAAGGAAGCAAGGGATATAGGATTCTGCCGCATTTCCGCCACGCCAGAGGCCGTAGTCGACGAGGCAGTGCAACTCGCCCAGGATGTCGCCGCAATGTCCCCCGACGCCATCATCGTGAGTCGCGCAGGACTAATGGATACATGGGAGACGACCAGTGTTGAAAGGGCTGCTCAGCTGGTCCAGGAGAGGTGCGCAAAAAGACTCTTGGAGGGTGAGAATCTGCGTATTGGCCTCATGGCATTTTCCACAAAGAGTGAGCCCGAGTTTATTGCTTCAAAGATGCAATGAAACAATTAATCTCCCTGATTAAGCGTGACGGTCTGATTCCCACCAAACAATCCATTTACGTTTTGTAGTCATCTGGTCGTTACATGGCATGTCTTGGTTCTTGGTTCTTGGTAGCATCCTCCTTTCCATCAACTAATGCCGCTGCTCATTTGGTTAGGTCCGGCAATGGGCCTGCGGTCAAAGGTTGACAGGCTAGACGCTCCGGACAAGGCTGGCCCTATGACCTCGGTCTTGGCCGTAATGATTCATCTACGACACTCAAGTGCTGCGACTGAGCAGCATCCGCTCTGGCTTTTTCATCAACAATGCGGTCTATCGGTGCCAATATACTGACACAAACCCGATCCGTAGGTGCAAGACATAATGGATGTTGCCTTTGAACAAAAACTATAATATCAGGGTTTGAGAGAATCTGCATTCCCACGCCACTGTGAAATGCGTACAAGGCGCGCGCATACGTCCAGAGCCACAAGCATGCTACTGTTCGAACAATTGCGCAAATCCAGCACCGACAGCATGGACGCCGTGTACGAGAGCTCAGACTAGCTAATATAAGAACAAAAGCCGTAAGCTCTTCGTAGGTGTCATGTTCATTAATAAAATCTACAAGCTATCTACAGCTACCCAAGGCCCAATCTGGTTCTCCAAGATGCATGTGTGCGACAGTGCAAGCTGTCTATATTGCTTCTTTAGCAAGGTAAAAGGTGAGTCCAACGCTTATTTGAGACCCATTGTTGGCCGATATACTGAGTGAGGTTAAGAACCCAGGACGGCCAAGACGGTCTGGCCCATGGCAAGGACCTTTTCTTCTTCAAGTCGTCGAGCCACAAGCTGCAGGCTGATTGGCAAGCCATGCATAGTCTCAGAATCATCTACGAATGGATTCATTAGCGCACAATAATTTTGATGGCTCTCGAAGCTGGGCTACCTACAGTCAGTGTTGATGGCCTCACAGTCCGAGCCAAGTGGCTGGTAATGGTCCTGGATTCTATCAATGGTCTTGTCAACTGTCAACCCTGTTGGGAAAGAGAGACACGAGTAATCAAGCACGTTGTAGACACCAGTGTATCCAACTGCGGGTTCAGTGTTAGCCCTCTTGATTAGTTTTCCGGGACTCGAATAACTTGCCATGCTTAAAGGTGCCGTTTTTGACCGTGTTGAATGGAATGGTAGGGCAGAGAATGGCATCGATACCTGCCCTATTCCAGCGGTCCAAGTAGCGATTCTGAAACTCAACTCTTTCCAATTGCAAGCACCACATTTCGTATGTAGACAGTTCCTGCGCCAGTCTGTATGGCTCCATCTCTGGCCTCCAAGGCTCGCCAGTTCGCTCCAGCTGTTTTCGAATGGCGGTACCTCCGTCGGCAACAAACATGCGGGCCAATAGGCTTAGCCCTTGCCGTTGATCAACAGGGTCCCATTCCACAATGTCGTGCCCCGCAGCCTCGAGCTTGGACACGACGTCTCGAAGAGCACGGGTCACGGGTGGAGTGGGACGGACCATGTTGTCGTGCCACATCACGGCAATCTTCAGCTTTTCTGGGAGCTGCACGGTCCGCCAAGGAATAGGCAAACATCGCGGGTCCAGGAGCCACGGCTGGCCACTCACAACATTCTTGGCGTACATGGCAATGTCGTCCAGAGTTCGTGCCATGGGCCCATTGACGGACTGCACGGCTTCCTGTCCCGGCATGCCGGATCGAGTGTTTCTCACCGGAAACCGGCCCGAGGATGGACGTAGTGTGAAGATGCCCGTGCAGGCTGCAGGAATGCGAAGCGAGCCGCCAATGTCTGAGCCGACGCCAATGGGGCTTCCCTTCATGGCAAGAAGGGCAGACTCGCCTCCAGAGCTGCCACCGCTCGTGGTTTTCCGGTTAAGCGGATTGACGGTTCGGCCAAACACATTGTTGACGCTCTCTGCAATCATCATGGCGGTCGGCGTGTTTGTCTTGACGTAAAACACGGCGCCGGCGCTCTCCAGAAGCTGGGCCAAAGCCGAGTCCGACTTGGCCGCATCTCCAACGTGGGATACGAAGCCGACTGTGGCGTCTAAACCCTGGAGGTTGAAGTTGTCCTTGAGGGAGATGGGAAGACCGTGAAGAGGGCCAACAACTTTGCCCGTTTGTTCGAGGTGCAGGTCCCTATCCTTTGCTGTTCTGATGGCTCGGTCAAAGCACGTTTCGGAGAGGCAGTTTGTCTGAGCGGCAAGCCAGTAAGGAATCAGTATCTCGACGACAAAGACAAGCATGGGCATGAGAAGCAGGGCAGTTTTACCAACTGGTGGGCTGCAGCAGCTCGCTTGCAAAAGGCCCTCGTCACTTGCTCTGAAGACAACTCTCCGGTGGCGAGCTTGGGTATCAGCGCAGATGCTGTCGAGTTTGTAATTGCAAGCTCTTCAGCTGTGAACCAACCACAAGTCTCTGGCCACACGGTGACGTCGTCCTGGGTGTCCGCGGGTAGCAGATCAGGGGGGATGCGCCACTCCTCTGGGATGGAAGCCAGAAGCTCTTCTCGCTTTCTGGCACCTATCTGCTCCCACGAGGCAGCGCTATGTGCCGTCTTTATCCTACTTGTCCCATTTGTCCCGTTGGTCGTGGTAACAGTCATCTTGGACCGAGACACAGCACAAGCAGGTTACAGTTGACTGTGGCCGCTTGTTGGTGGTGGTTGCCTGATCAGAGAGGCGAGCTCAAGAAGCCGTCAAACTTCTCAGGTTGGCAACGACAGAGGCAAGAAGAAGATGCAATTCACGGTTCAAACCGTCATGAGTCGAGGTGATGGCCAAAGCGTCGTATTTCAGTTATAATATGAGAGGAAAGCCTTTGCCCGATGCTGCGACTCGGGGCGGCGTCTGCCATCTGCGAGCGAAGCGGGCTACTTTTTGCCTTTGCATTGACCCATGTGCCCCAGCCAGTGTGCTCCGCTTGTCAAGAGCGAAAGCAGCGGCTGATTACTACCCCAAGATGCACTACGCCTTACGGTGCGTGTGAGCGGGGTTGCTAGTGGCATTTCGTGATTGATTGAAACCCGAGGTACTCCCGTCCTCAGCCAAAGCCAGCAACTCGTACAGAGTATGCCATCTTTGTTCCCGCCACGCCAAGCGATTCGGCGCAAGAACCGGGGTGGCAAGACGCGGAGGGCGTCGGGTTGTAGTCAGAAAGATCAAATAGAATGGTTTCCTGTTATGGATGTGGTTTGGGAGTCCAGTGCCGCGCGACGGACTTTGTGAAGCGACGGCAATGGCGTCCAGAGAGTGCTCAATGTTCCAATGTGCCACTATATTGAATGGTAGCTGGGGAAGCCACTGCTAGCCCCATGGAGCATTTGGAGCGGATCCTGTGGCTTGCAGGCACATCTGGCATGCGTGTGACGTGTGACGGGCTGTTGACCAAGTTGACGCAACCCAACTGGGTTGGTGATGGCTTTGGAGCCAAAACTAACTGCAGGGTAGTAGCGTTGAGCAGACATCGTGTGGGTGGTGCGAGACCATTAATGCCCGTGGGAGGACTGAAAAATCAGCAAGAATGTGCCTTGAAGGATCAACACGTCACACAAGGGAACATTGCCCGTCATCAACTGTATGTGTAATTCACATGTTCATGAGTATCTACACTCATCCAATGCGCCAGTCAGACCTCTGCTTCGCCATCGCTCTTCACATTTCGCCAACCCATCAGGATACCGCTGGACGCTTGCGTGATTGCAGTGGTGCCAGTATGCGCGTAGAATCTGGCACTGGTGCGTCGAGACTGCGTGCATGCCAGCCAGATATGCCGAGACAGCTACATGAATATAGTAGATGGACGTTGGCGTCATGCAGGAAATCAGCTGACAGGCTCGCTCAACAGCTGAATCCAGTGCTCTCTTGGCATGCCCGTCCGCCGTCTCTTCCATCTGACTGAGGACTGCAATGGCCGAGGCGCAGCGGTTCACATTGGCCGAAAGTGTCCAGGCAGAATCATGGCCATCTATCTTGGCGAGCTGCTCCATGGCCAGGATACTGCAACTGAGCGCATCGGTCGCAACCTCGCCCTTGGCAACCCGGCTGAACACGTCAAAGGTGTCTGCCGAGCACCCCACAACCTGGAACAGCCTCTGATCCAACGTTTGTCGATGCCAGTCGTCAAATATCAGACCCTGGCTGCCCCTGGCAATGGCTCCGAGTGTATCCCACCAGACCAGTCTGGCGACAATCTCTGTCAGACCTGTCACAGTGTAGGACAATTGCGCCAAGGCCGGCGGGTCCGGGCAATGGTAATCCAGAAAGGATTTAGCCCCATGAAGATGCCGCTGCCACTCGCCAAAAGGGCTATCGCACACCTCAAGAACCGCAAAAGCAGCGATTCCCAGAAAGGCGAATGGGTTTCCGGCCTCCAGTGCTTCGTTGAGGCCAACCAATGCAGCAAGTCGATGGCGAGCCGTGTCGATGGAGTCCCAGGCATCTCCGCCGGCGCGTAGTGGCAGGGTGGAACGACCCTCGATGCGCGCCTTCATTAGGTCGTGTAGCTTGGACATGAGCCGAACAGCCTCGGCAGAGAGATACCGACCATGGTCACCGGGTGAGCAGTCCGACGATATGATATGCCGGCAGAAGGCGACGAGGGTGGTGATGAAGCTGTTTTGATCAGTCGCCGGCAGTTTACGAAGCTCGAGGACAGGACTAGTCTCGCTCTTTGCGGTAGTGGCATCGCTAGCAGGTGTCTTTATCACGTCCTGCTCCGGCGACAGGGCACTCTTGTCGGGCAACTTGGACCTGGGCTCGTTGTGTTGCCTCGCTGGCACGTGGATATTGTTTTGTGGCGAGTCTAGAAAGGACGCCGACGGAGCGACCTGAGTATCCTTCCCAATGCGATCGGCAGCCCAAATGACACGTTGTGGATAACCCCCGCAGGCTATCCTGGCTTCAAGGCATTGTGAGCAAGATGGACGATTGAGGTCGCACTTGATATTTCTTGATTTGCAGCTGTGACAGTCCCGATCCCGGCGCATTCCACGCGGCTTGCCGCGTTGCTTCACCTCCACCGGTGGCACCATGCCTTGGGGAATCGAGGTGAAGATACGTGCATCAGGCACCGCCGGTGGGGTTCGTGAGTATTGACGAGACGCGAAAGAGGAGGTTGAGGAGGAGACGACTAATGTCAAGCTTTCATTCCCATCGTCCCATGTCAAGCTATTGCGAATGGTCGATTGAATGATGCGAGAGACGCAGGGGACGAGCGAGGGGCGATAAAATAGGTTCGTTACTGGAAAGGGAAAGAGGACAAAGGATGGGAAGGGAAGGAGCGGCTACCGCTCCGGTTAAATATGGTGGAGAGGCGCCTGGGGGATACAACGAACCCATGGGCCGCTTTTTTTTTTTTTTTTTCCTTTCCCTGGCCGCTTGCCTTGACAGTTGAGGACTGTAGGAAGTGCTTGTAGTATTATTGTGTGGTTTTCTTTGCCCTGTCCCTAGGAGCGGCTTGGCCAGTGCGCTCGCTCACACACAAGACTGTTGGCGGCAGAAAATTTGATGCGGTGCCCTGTACTCCGCACTCCGTAGCGTCTGATCCGATGGCACAAGGGTCAATCTGGTTCGATTGAGCGGGCCACCACTGCCGACGGCAAACACCAGACATTCAAGCCGCCACGGTTCTCGACTCTGCGCCAAGAATTTAATCTACACCCAATTTCGTTAGGGGCTTGTCATAGCACTTAGTCTCGGACCTTAACTTCTGATGGAACCTGATTTTGCCGAGTTGCAAGCACCCTGGTCCCGAGCCACGTTTCGGTGTTCTACCCCAGACCCCCAGACTCCAGACCAGGGCTCGGAGGTGCCGCTGAAACTTCACAATGCTATCGCGGGCCGAAGAGCGGCATGGGCAAGACAGGTCTTATCATTGTGCGTGATAGAGGAGCGGAGACGCCATACACCATCAGCAGTAACATGTTCTATCCTGATTGTCTAGGTGCATGTGCACTTTTTACATTGCCGAGGGCACAGCCGCTACAGCGATAGTGAGGCGAGGTGCTTGTTGTGCTGCCCACTGTCTCCACCACTGACTTTGGTAGGGCAATGCAGGGAAGAGGGATGGTGTCGCCTGGCGGCAAGGGTATGCGATCAGACAGAAATCTCCAAGACTTTTTCAGGTCGTGGTGACCATGTATATTTCTCCAAGATTTGTCGTTTGACGTCTGAACGTCATATTGCCGTGCTGACGAAATCCAGCGGGCTGGTTGTTCACAGTCATGGCATGGAGCGGTAGATGACTCTACATGCACTGTGGGAGATTTTCAGTCAAGGTTGGCACAATCGCTGGCCGCAAACCCCCCCACAGATTGGGCCAACTTTGGGACGGCCTCCACAACAGCTAGCGACATTATTGGACATGACCAGGGGTGCCTGGCAGAAGTCGGCAAAAACTCCAACTCTGTGAGCTACATCGCACCATGCCAGACCCTGCCTGGGCTTTCGTCTCGTCAAGAAAGATAAAATCTCCTGCATCGCCGCATCCACCGTGAATCTGGGGTTCTCCACCAGGGCACTGACTGGACATGTCATTGAGAGTGACTGCTTTCCTGTGTGGCACTGATTGCAGTTGATCTCAGTCAGCCGTCCATGTGCTTGCATGCGTGTGCTGTAGCGACCAAAAGACCAACCGACATTCATCACCCCCCAAGCCTAGGTTTGTCATGGCTTCGTCACGTCTTCGCGAGTACTTCAATGTACAGTATCAGCCCGGTGAGCGCAAGCTCATCCGAAAGATTGACTTTTTCATCTTGACCTTTTGCTGTCTCAGCTACTTGGTCAACTATGTGAGTCCGCGACTCCGCGCCACCACCAACAAGTCTTCAAAGTTGGCATAGCACATCACTGACACTCCCCCCGCAGCTTGATCGCAGCAACCTCGCCAATGCCTACGTATCGGGCATGAAGACAGACCTTGGCTTTGTGGGAAACCAACTCAATGAAATCAACACGTGCTTCACTGTTGGGTGAGTCGCTTCCCGATTTCGATGCATGCCAGGCTCTGTTTCTCTGAACCGCCTGACCGGTGCCCCAGATACGTCATTGGCCAAGTGCCGTCCAACTTGTCGCTTCACTATGTCAAGCCTCGCTTCTGGTTTCCCTCGATGATGATTCTCTGGGGTAGCCTCACCATGGTCACTGCCTCGGCTAAAAACCCACAGTCCATAATGGCCATTCGTTTCTTCCAGGGCATATGCGAGGCGTCGACCTTTGTCGGCACCCACTACATCCTCGGGGCGTGGTACACAGAGCGTGAGCTGGGCAAGCGCAGTGGCATCTTCACCTCGTCTGGATTGGCCGGCACCCTCATCGGCGGTTTCATCCAGTCCGGTATCTACAAGAGCCTCAACGGCCGTCTTGGGCTTGCGGGATGGCGATGGCTCTTTATCATCGACGGCCTGCTCACTGTTCCCGTTGCCATCTACGGCGTCATCTTCTTTCCCGACACGCCACAGACGACCACGGCGTTTTATCTGACCGAGGAAGAAAAGAAGCTGGCAGTTGCCCGCGTGCCGGAGATTCCTGAGCAATCCCCAGTTACGCTCGAGTTTCTCAAAAAGGTCTTGATCTCGTGGTACTGGTGGGGTTTTGTTGGCCTGTGGTGTCTTGCCGGTGAACTCGAGAGCTTCAGCACCAACTCGCTCCTTGCGCTCTTCCTGCAAAATCACCCCGTCAACGTGTACTCTGTTTCTCAAAAGAACAACTATCCAACTGGCGTCCCCGCCGTGGGTATCGTGTCGACCCTCTTCTGGGCGACAATGACTGATTTCCTGGGTGGCAAGCGATATCTCGTCGGGTACTTCATCGGCGCCACTAGCATCGCCACCTCAATCATGATCTTGGTTTCTTCACGCGACCCCACGAATCCGCAGTCCACGACTGTCACGATGGCGGCTTATTACTGGGCGGGTTCAGGTGAGATTCAAATGGCTCCCCTCCCCCCGGTGACGATTGAAGAATGATACTCAGCAGTCATGTAGTGTACGCCTGTCAAGCCACCTTTTTCGCTTGGTGCAACGATGCCATGAGATATGAGCAGGCCACCTTTAGAAGTGTCGTTCTGGCTGGCATGAACCTTGGCAACAATGCCGTCAACGCATGGTGGAGCATCATATTTTATGGAGCATCAATGGCTCCTTGGTTCACTGTAAGTTGGAGCCGTACTTGTCTATCCACGCGGGTGCTCGTCAAAAGCTAAGCCGTGCACTATAGCGAGGCATGTGGGCCATGATTGCTTGTTCCATAGCCCTCATAATATGGACTATCGGCCTGTCCTGGAAAGATCACAAGAATAAACAGGCTTTGGTCGTGGAAGTTCATGAGCATGCTGATGAAAAGCTTGCGGAGGCGTGACTTGGCACTAGGTATTTGTATTTAGAATAGTTTACGAATCCGAATACCCTATATGCGGGACTAATGACTCCGTATCGGTGACCAAAAGCTACGCTCTGCCTGGCGCTGGGGAGACTGTGACCTTGGAGAGAGCTTCTGTAACTAGAGGCGTTGAACTGTGTGTACAATTTCACACATTTCTGATCCAAGCGCGTGGGGGCACAATTGAAACCAGGTAGAGCGTGGAATGTCTGTCGAGACATGACTACCTCGGTACGTCTGGGCATCCTTCCTTCATCATCTCACATTATACAGACTTGCCACATCTGTTGATCCCCTTTGAAGCCTTGTACGTCTCCCGGAGTCTTGTGGTCATCTCCATCACCTGCGCCAAGCACCTCATAGGATCCCCGAATAGGTGGAAACCACGGCATCTTGATCCCAAATCGAGTACCTGCCGTCATTTTTTACGTCAGGATACGCTGTCACGACGACCTTGATTGCACCAAATGCCTTATGGAGCCTCCCGACTTCTCAGATGCGGAATTCCGAATTCCGAAAATGTCCACCGCTCCCCAAAGTTGGGTACAGTCATGTCACGGCCCACATTGAAGCATCCGACTGTCAAAAGGGCACGGCTTCATTGCATGAAAGATGCTGCAAGAGCAACCTGAATATTTGTTCTGTTGGTGTCCGAAGATTGTTGCGCTGTGAGGAGTGCTCGATTTGGAACGACGTAAGCAATGTCTTGAAAAGAGCAAAATCACCAAGAGCCGATGGGTTATGTCAACGGGAGGGATGCCGTTGATAATGGTTGACAATTCGGGAAGAAACCATGGTCGTGTTCGTCAGGGTCATATCCAAGCGTGTGGATTGTCATGGCCTGATAATAACAACAAAGGTATATTTTTGTGTGCATCTCCATATCCCTGTTGGGATCCATGTGCGTATTGTTGCAACGATGTCCATGTCTACGGAGTAATAATTGCGGGACTAATTGGCAAACCCCAGGCCGCCCACATATCTTGTCTGTTGACGACGACTCAAGACTGGCCACAACACATGTTCCCAGAGATGATTGTGCACTTGGTGGTGGGTCGACGGCGGGCCTTTTTAATTTGTATCGCCAAGGGTGCCATATTCCAGCAAATCTTCCGGCACAGATAAATAAGATGACGGCACCCTGTGCCGAGAGACACGGAGACGACGATGGCTGGGTGCCTTTGTACGGCTCGGACAAACAAAGACGACCGCCTCGAGGAACCACGGCAAGCGCGTGCGTCCAGCATGGAGTCGATGGACTGCGTCGTTGTAGGCGCCGGTAACTATGCACCGCTCCTCAGTCCCTCATCACGAAGCTGATTGCGCCGCGCACACACAGGATTTCACGGCTTGGCGGCGGCAAAACACTATCGATGCAGCCAGCCGGACCATGCGATTGCGATACTGGACTCGCAGGCGTCGGTGGGCGGCACCTGGGCTGAAGAGAGGCTGTATCCGGGCCTGAAGACGAACAATATTTTCGGAACGTACCAATATCCTGATTTCCCCATGCCGAGCGGAAGGTTTGGCGCAGAACCCGGCAAACACATTCCGGGCAGAGCCGTTCACGAATACCTCAAGTCTTACGCCGACGAGTTCGATCTTACCCGTCGCATCCGCCTAAACACAAAAGTCGTTTCTGCAGAGCATCAAGAAAACAAGGGGGAATCCAAGGACGGTTGGATATTGACCGTCATGTGCAAGGGCCAAACGTCTGCAATCTTCACACGTCGATTGATCGTCGCATCTGGTCTGACCTCGGAGCCCAACCATTTTCGTTTCACGGGCCAAGAGAGTTTTGGGGGGCCGATTTTCCACGGCCGCGATTTCGCCCAGAATGCAGACACTGTCACGGCGGGTCAAATTGCGACGGTATACGGATCCACAAAGTACGCATGGGATGCTGCCTATGCTTACGCCGCGGCAGGCGCACAAGTGCATTGGATCATTCGAGGTACTCCCTGAATGTCAACTTGTCACAAAGGATAGAATGCTGATTCCAAGAATAAGCAAACGGCCACGGCCCCTGTTGGATGACACCGCCCTACGTGACTCCTCTCAAGCAAAGAGTCGAATTCCTCGCCAGTGGGTTCTCTACTACCCCGTCAGCCAAGCACCTACTAACAGCTGGGGACAAAAAAAAGACACCAGACTGCTCACGTGGTTCAGTCCTTGTATCTGGGGTTCACAGGATGGCCACTCGTGGATGCGAAGGCTCCTGCACGGCACGATGCTGGGAAGGTTCATCACAAACCTCTTCTGGAAGATCCTCTCCTCGGATGTTTTGGCGTTGGTCGGGTTTGACGCTCACCCGGAGACGAAAAGCCTTAGGCCCAACATGGATGCAATGTTTACCGGAGCGAGCTTCAGCATCTTGAACTACGACAGAGATCCCCTGGACTTTGTCAGAAGCGGACAGATCAAAGTCCACGTGGCCGACGTTGACCACCTGAGCCCGGGAAGAGTGCATCTTTCCGACGGCACCTCCTTCTCATCCAACGCAATTCTCGTGCAAAGCGGATGGAAGAAGCTACCGCCGCTCAAGTTTCTTCCCGAGGGGCTGGATGTAGAGCTTGGTCTCCCGCACCATCCAGCGGTTGTGCCAGAGGCAGACGACTTGGGAAGCAACAAGACACTCCTCCAAAGAGCAGACGAGGAGATCTTGACACGGTTTCCGCGTTTGCAAGACCAGCCCGACGCGGTCAATGACTACGCGCCTCCCCGAAGCCTGCCGGGTGGCGGGGAAACTGGCAAGACGGAACCGTGCAAGCTGACGCCGTTTATGCTCCATCGGTTCATGGTACCGCCGACTTCCCGGTTCCTCGAGGGGAGGAACATTGCGTTTTGCGGCCTGGTGATGAACTTTAGCACGCCCATATCGGCGCACCTCCAGAGCCTGTGGGTAGCCGCCTTCTTGTCTGGGAATCTGGGAGCCAATGCGGGATTGGATCTGTCAGTACCAGGAGCATTGGAGAAGCTGCAGTACCAAACAGTGCTCAACAACCGGTACGGGAAATGGCGGTACCCCGGGGACTGGGGTGACGATAAAGCGCCTTCGTTTATATTCGACGCTGTTCCCTACTTCGACATGCTCCTCAGGGATTTAACGCTGCCGTTCAAGAGAAAGCCGGGAAACTTGTCCGAACTGCTCCAGCCGTATGGGCCAGAGGACTATCGCGACACTACAGTGGAATGGATGGCGAAATACCGACATGTTGCTGACAAGTAAGCCGCAAACCTTGTCTGGGGCGCGCTTATTAGCTTGAGTCCAATATATAGTGCAGGGAACAAGGATTGAAGAGCTATACCCAAAAACAAAAGACCGACTTGGTTCCCATCTTGGCTTCATGGTGCAAGTTGTTCTTATTTGCGCCGCAGCCCGTCCGTGTTGAACCCTCATGACCCATCAGTGACATTTAGTGACAACCGAGGGCCTGCCAAAAATAGACCCACCTGGCCCTATCAACTTCGGTGCGCAGAACGGGCAAACAGGAGCCCGTTTCTGGTTCAATGTCCCACCCGCATCTGACAGCGGCCTACGTAAGCTGGAAGAGTGGCCCCATTCAGCCATTGGCTTCCTCAACTGCCAGGGGACGGTCAAAGTCCGTGTCAGACCCGTCACGGCATTGCGCTGGGGCCATGCCGCGTAAGAATTCAGAATTAATCCAACTCGGATAGATGTTTGCAGCCAGGTTGCACTTGGACTCTGTCTTCTAGACAGCAGGAGATGCAGGCAGTACAGCCGGAGCTCAAGCCAAATCGCACGCCTTATGCAACAGAGGGCAAGATGAAGTTTGATCTCAACCCCCTGACAGCCCCCCATGGACACGTCGCCAATTGACAATCTGGAGGCGCCACGCTACTTGATTGGATGAAACCGCCGCAGCTCTTCACCCCAAACACCAACGGTTGTCCAGCATCTTACGAATGCAGGCAAGCACTCAAGACAGCGGACACGGTCGTTGCATCTGTTGTGGGCATCTTGCGTATGCACCTGCGTGTTCCATGGAAAATAAAACGAGAATAAAAAAAGAAACGGGGAGCAATGGTAAGCCCCAATAAATTGGAACGCCTTTCCAAAACTACGACGACGGGCACCGACACTATTTTTAAATATTGAATAATAAAGGGGTCCCAGGGACTTCGGGGCTGAGTCTCACTAAAAGATGCCCTGTTGCCCCGCTCTGGTACGGGAGGGGGGGGCAACATTGAAAGCACCAGGCTTCACCAATCAAGTGGCCGCGCTCCTTGCTATTTCATGTCATGAAATGTCATGTGTCAGTTGTAGATGTGGTAAGCCCACTGATTTCAGCTCAACCCCACATGGCGTTGCATGCGCGCGCCAGGATTCGCTCCTCCCAGAGAGGCTAACGCACAGGGTCTGGTTCAAACACGCATGGCGGATTGGGCACCCTGAGGCTAGTTCTCTGCATTGCAGCATACGACGCGTAGGAGGTTACTGTTCGTCCTGTCCAACACGCTACCCAGTGCAACTGACGGCCATTGTGTGTGTGTGTGTGCGTGGTCCATGGAGCAGCGCCACCTTCGTATCATGGTAGTCAACCTCGCCGCGATTGGCCACGGCCTCTGCGTGGCACACGGCATCCGACGCCGTTTGCTGTTAGTTCGGCCAACGCCCTGGTGCCTGTATTCGCCAGCCCCATGGATGGCGGCGTATGATGAGGCCCTGTCGACCGTCAAATAAGTACATGCCGTCCTTGCGGGAACAAAAGGGATCCGTGAGCGCAATCTTCTTTTCGCAGTACCTCGCAGCACCATGGTCATAGGTACATCAAAATGTACGAAAAACACAATCAGGTCTTGGAGCCCGTCCACATCTTCTACACCAAAATTGTGCACTTGATTAATGCAAAGGCCTCGAGAGCCCGGCTACTCGTCACACTTTCGGCGACTCTGGCCTTGCTGGGCTTCCTGCACTTTCTCCTGGTCCAAAACTCCGTATCCCCGGATTTCACGAGACGACTCGACACCAAGGGGGGGGACGAGGCATCCGAACTGGGACCGCACATACCCAAGAAAATATGGCAAATCTTCCTCCGGCCGTCGGGCGCTGCCGAGTCGTTTCAGATCGATCCTACAAAAATCTCCGACGCAGCATCTTGGGTGGCCCGGAATCCCGATTATGCATACCACCTCGTCAACGACCAAGGCGCGTCCCGTATCCTGCACGCAAATAAATTCTCCAATCAAAACCTGCGGCAGCTCTTCCGCGGACTGCCCAACACGGGCATGAAGTCGGATCTGCTCAGATATTTGATCCTTGCAGACGAGGGCGGCGTGTACTCCGATACCGACGTGGAGGCTCTGCGGCCCGTCGACACGTGGATCCCGCAGGAATTCCAGCAGGCAACAAAGGTCGTCGTGGGCATTGAGTTCGACCGCCTGGACGGATCCAACTGGGGCGAGGTCCACGAGGACATGCAGTTTTGCCAATGGACCATTGCGGCCGCACCCAACCACGAGCTGCTGCGCAGAATGGTCATGTCTGTTGTGACTGGGCTGGAGAGGTTTGCGCAGGACCGCAACTCGACCATGGAGGACGTCGAGATTGAGGCTTCGGATGTCATTGAACTCACCGGCCCGTCGGCCTGGACCGACGTCGTCTTTGAGCAGCTCCGCATCAACAATCCCGACATCACGTCGCTTAGAAACCTGACTGGTATGACGGAGCCGACTCTGATTGGCGACATTCTAGTGCTGCCCATCGATGGCTTCGGCATGGGCCAACCTCATTCCAACAGCACAAGGGACGGCCCAGCACCTGAAGCGGCGCTTGTTCGACACAAGTTTCACGGTTCTTGGAGAAAGGAGCAGAGCGAGAAGAATAAGAATGACAAGAACGAGCACAGCAACAACTAAAGGCAATTTGCCGTTGCATTTGCCAAAATCTACAACTTTCATGTGTACATATTGGGCCCGCCAACATACCAAGGGCTGAACCGTAACATAGATGTCTATTATCAATGTATATACTTGGGCTTTTGAGCGCTGAGAATGGTACATATTTGACGTGACCTGATGCCTGCTGCCTCTAGTGTGTGGAGAGAGGCCTGAGGGTTCCTGGCGTCGAACATCAACATTTCCTCCTTGGTCTCCACTGAGAACAGGCGGCTAATGGTGGCCAGGATCAGGTCCCAGCCGATAAAAGTGATATGTATGTACTAAGCACTCTTCGGCATGACAATGGGGACGCAGAATTGATTGACGAATCCCGGACCATGGGCGAATGCAAATACAACCGCAGGACCCTTGACACGTTCGTAGCACAGGCATCCCACGGGGTAGAGGGGATGTCATGCCAACGCTCTTATAGCACGAGTCAAAGATGAATATGGATGCCACGCCCGCGAGAGCTGCGCTGCCCGGCTTCGTCGGAGCAAGGCTTCAGAGTTATCCATTTCGTCCACGTCTGCTGCCAGTCATGGCAAGAGCTTGAACCGGTAAACCCAAACCAGTCCTGCCGTAAAAGCTCGTTGCCTGAATTGAAGTGGTATGTCCTTCAAGAACTCGCTGGTGCTAAACTCGACCATGGGCGGAGTTTAGGGGATTGGGAAGCCAAGTGTCGGGTACCCAATAGGAGAAAGTTCAAAGTTTGTCAAAGACGCCGAGGTTTTTGTTTCTATATTTGATGCTGGTGTCTTGATTTGCAACTTCCCAAAGTATGGTGCTAGGAACCCCATAACCTCGCATGGCCGTCGAGGTTCGCAGGGCTTTTGCGCTTTGTTCCGCGACCTGGCATTCCAGCACCGAGGCGACCTGCGAAAGACCGGAGATTAAGCATCTGCGTCTGGAAAAATCCTCAGTCGCACATTGCCACGTATTTGCTCTCGGGGCGCTTCCAGGGCCGCGTGCCGGCTGTGTCGTATCGCTTATTGTAGGCCGATTTTAACATGTAGGGCATATGGATGAGGTTGATGACTAAAAATATAAGAGCTTTCGATGGTGAACGTCCGCGATGGAAGAGCTGGGGTGGCACGGCTCCGGAAGAGGGCTTGCAACTCTTGTGCATCTTGCTCAATTTTGATAGTCGCTGCATACGACGTGTTGACGCGGTATTTATCTCTAATAATCACGTCGCCGTATAGCACCGCCAATGCGTGTCATGCGATACTCCGCTGGCGCTTCAACGCCCATTGGAAGCTTGTCAAGCGGCAATTTGGCAATTGTTCACTTTCCCATGACAGTAACACATCATACTGTGTGACTCTTTGGCGTCGGCATCTAGCCTATCCAAGCCGGCGCTAATGGCGCTTCGGGTTCAAGCCCACACCTTTTGAGGCATGACCATGTTGACGTATAGTTTTAAGCTCGGTATGTTGCATTGCACAGCTTCCAACCTATCCCAACCTTATTTGCCACAATGATCCGGCAGTACGCCATACAGGACATAAGCAAATCTTTCGAATTTATCTTTGGGAAGCTATAGCGGAACCACTCCATGGGTAGTTGTTGGATACAGAGAGCAAGCCAAGGAAGGCATTTCCAGAAGCTAGAGTCAAGACAAGGCTGGGAAAGTACTTCGACAAGTTACTCTTCACCTTTACCGTCACGATTCGCCTGAATTGTGTAATCTTGCTTGAACTTGTAGTGACAGACAGGCCATGTGCGCCAGTATTTCCGGGTCAATCCCTCGTCTAATGTGAATTTGGAAAGCCAAATGCACTTCCGGGGGTAGCGGTCTCGATAAACAGTGATGAGTTATTAACAAGTACATAAATACTCATGTCCGACTATATCTGCCGAATGAAGAGCTCGCACACCACTTCTCTATTCGGCTGCAACGGAGGCAACTGAGGCAACGAATACAAGCCCTTCATCGTCAATACGTAACCTTACAGGATGGCCACAACTAGCATCTCAGCTTTCTGAAATTATCAAAAGGCTCGATTCCGACGGCGCAGAAGAACTAAAAGACGTCATTCTTACAGCCAAAGCGGATATTGAGCAGTCTTTTGACCGAGAACAAGCCATCCAACCGGATGCAAAGCTACCTCAAGTTTGTTCTCTCCGATGCTACAGGGCAACATGTGTCCTCCTCTGAGCTGTTATTCCGGGGACCTCTTCTCATTACATTTTATCGCGGGGAACGGTGCCCGTTTTGCTATTTGGCACTGCAACCCTTTCAGCCTCGCCTCTCCGAAATTGTTGCCATGGGCGCAATCTTTATGGCGATATCTCTAGAATTCTCAGACACTTCGCTCAGCATAGTGGGGAAGAATAAGCTAAATTTGCCGGTGCTGTCTGATGTCGTTATCAAGCTTGCCAGAGACTTGGGTATTGAAGCACCCTGATATGCTTCGTGTGATTTGACAAAGTTGGACCAAACTCGAAGGAGCGTAATGGGAACGACCCTTTTGAGGTTCCCATTCCAAGTATAATTCTGGTTGATCGGAACCGTATCGTCAAAAATGTATATATTGAACCTGGTTACTTCAAGAGGATGGACCCTCGGGATGCGTTGAATTGCATTTATGCGATATACGAATTGGCCTGGTCGGCTCTTGTCTTGTATAGGCAAGAGACTGAGTCTCTATTCTTACGTTTAAATGGATTAAAATTGTCCCCTTCGTAGAAAACCATGGTCAACTTCCCTTTCAGCTCCATAATATTGCGGCCATCATTGTGAAGGCTAAATAAAATTAGATTGTGGCTGGTATCGAGGTTTCAGGTAACGACATGAACCAGCTGCGCTCGAACATCATTAAAAGAGACTCTTCATTTTGAATTTGAGCAAAAGTTCTTTCAAGTCATTTGTGAGCCAGCGGGAAGTCCGGGTGGACTTCTTGTTGAACTTGACATGAAAATTGTAAATCTGCTCAGAATTTGACTCATTTCAACTATTCATGCCACGACCCGTGTTGTAGGTCACATCCGAGTATTGACCTCTCAGTCGTTCTTGATCTTCAGTTAGAACGCTATCCATCATTTACGAAATCATATGTGAGTACATGTGATGACTCTGCTTCGTGATAACCCGCGATTCTTTCATGCTCCAAGAATGACCTCGGCGGAAATGCTGTAAATTAATTTTGAAAGATACTCGCTTGGCTGGGCCGTAGGTACGGAATTCGAGACCGCTCTGGTGGTGGCGGGAAAGATGGCGGGTTGTCCTTGTTTTGGTCATGGCCAAGGTCAGTGCTTGTCACGATCCACAGACCTCGCATTTAAAATAATGTGCCTGGGATATGATGCGTACTACTTGGAGGCGGTTATCCAATCAAACTGCTCGAATGGTCATCAATGGTTGGTGACGATACCTTGATGGTCCAGGAATTTTCACCCTGATGGCCCAATCCAGAGACGTCTTTCCAAATAGAGAAGGCTGACGAACAGCGGAAAGAGACCGGTAAAGTAGGTTTAGGCCCTTAATTCAAGTATATAATGGTAACTTCGCCATGTAAATTTAGTTTGTGTTTCAAACGCTCCTCTTTCTTTATTGGAAATACGTGATCCAAACTTTGGTGACAGTGTCAGACTTGGTCAGCAACAATGGTCATTCAACGATTCAGCCGGTCATCGGCCAGTAAAAGGTCCAAACAGACACAGGGAGAACTGGAAACTCCCAAAGTGTCTCTTCCGGTTACACTGTTATCCGGGTTTTTGGTAATGTCATGCTTTCACTTCAGCCAGCATTACGGCCCTGACTAACTGATTCTAGGGAGCCGGCAAGACGACCCTGCTGCAAAACATTCTTCGCGCCAAACATGGGCTCAGAATTGCAGTCGTGGTAAACGACATTGGAGCGTATGCATGCCACTCCATATTGTCAAGTCGGTACTAATTGAAGTTGAATAGCATCAATATCGACGCGGCCCTTATCAAGAAGACCCACAGCCTGTCGAAGACGAAAGAGAAGGTAATTGCTCTACAAAACGGATGTATCTGCTGCACACTTCGAGGGGATCTTCTTGAGGAACTGGTGCGCATCTCCCAGCTGGAACAGTTTGACTACATCATTATCGAGAGCAGTGGTATCAGCGAGCCCGAGCAGGTGGCCGAGACGTTTGACGCTCGACTTGCGGAACAGATGAGCGATTTGGCTCATGCTGATGCCGCCATGCCGTTGGACGAAAACACCATCAGGGTGCTGAATCAGCTGTAAGTTCTTGAGTACATCGCAAACCGTTTGCTGCATTCCCGGGGCTAAATTCGGTGATAGCAAAGCAGCTGGTGGGTTGAGCAAGTTTGCTCATCTCGATACAACCGTGACGGTCATTGATGCATTCACAATGCTACAGGACTTTGACACCGAAGATCTGTTGTCGTATCGACGCGATGACGTGACCCCTGAGGATGAGCGAACTGTTTCGGACCTGATGGTGGACCAGATCGAGTTTGCCGACGTAATCATTCTGAACAAGATCGACATGGTCAGCTTTTTCTCTCAATAGGGACTGTTTATTTCATGCTAATATTCTCCTCTAGATTGATGTTGAAACCAAAAAGAGCGCCTTGAATTTAATCAGGAAGCTCAACCACCGAGCCAATATCATAGAGTGCTCCAAGGGCAAGGTAGATGTGAATGCCCTCGTCAACACGGGTTTGTTCAAGTTGGACGTTGCCCAATCTGGGTACGGGTGGCTTCAGGACCTTCATGCCATGACTGTTCGTGAGGTAAGCTGCAGCGCCAAAAGGTCATCTAGTCTACGAGCTTGTTGTTCACACTCTGTCGCAGGTCAATGGACGAAACGTCTTGACACCCAAGCCAGAAACTGAGGAATACAATGTCCAAAGTTTTGTTTACACCCGATACAGGCCATTTCATCCCCGCAAACTATTTGCCTTGATATATGACAAGTTCATCCTGCAGGTGGAGGACGCTGGCGATGATGATGGTGATGATGATGATGAAGACATGGATCAAGATGAGAAGGCGGATATTGAAATGACAGAGCACGGCGGTAGTCAGGGCTCCGAGTCATTATCGGGATCAGAAAGACGCAGAAGCATGTCGGAACGGTCTGACAACAGCTGTGCTTCCACAGCCCGAACCCTCCCGTCTCCGGGGGGAAAAACCCGGAACCGCGCAGCCGGTGACAAGGCCATGGATATCGACGACATGGATATTCCATCAAATACAACCATCTTGGCCAATAAGCGCTCCCATGCCATCTTTCATCGCCTCTTTAGATCCAAGGGGGAATTCTTCCTGGCCACGCGTCCCCATCGAGCAGGAGATTGGTCCCAGGCTGGCGCCATGCTTACCCTGACGGGTGGCAGGCCCTGGTTCTGTACTCTGCCGCCAGGCGAGTATACCACTGGTGACGAGCAAGTCGATTCTCTTGTGCGGCACGATATCGAAAAGGGCGGTCAGTGGGGAGATCGCCGACAAGAGCTCGTCTTCATTGGAGAAGGGTTGGATCACGCGGCGCTAGAGAAGCTGTTGGATGATTGTTTACTAAGCGACAGCGAGATGAAGCAGTGGGAGAAGATTATGACGGACGACGCATTCGACATGTCGTCACGAGTCGACGCTCTGCATGATATATTTGACGATGGGTTTCCAGACTGGATTGAGGCAGAGGAGGTGGAAGATGACGATGAAGATGTGGATGCAGGAGCTCACCTCGGCCATGATCACGGTGACGGTCTGAAACACAACGTGGCAGCTAAAACCAGAAAGATCCTCACCAATCAACAGTAACGCAATAGCAGTTATTTGCCCGAGTCAGTGATGACCTCAACAGCCGTCCGTCCTCGGAGATGTTAGACAGCCCTAACAAGCCAGCAACTACTCCGTACTCGGTACAGTGCTAAAAATAAGCCGACCCCCTTTCCTCTTATCTCTGCACTGTTGACGGGGCGTTGTCGTGGCTGTGCTCCGAGACAATGTCTCAGTCGTGGGCGTGATTACGTCGTACTGATGTTGCCTGTGTGACACCAAGCTTGCAACCTTGAGAGGTTTCCCTTTGGGAATCTTTTGGAGGAACATGGCAGCAGTAGATGACTTTCGAGGGAGGAGAGCGTTTCAACTTGATGGTCGTCGTGGGCAATTTATGAGCCTGCCACTCGAGGAGCCACGCTAAAGTAAGCATAATGTGTTACCGCCGCAGGCAATCTGGAATCTCGGGCGGGCGTGTATTCAGTGGATGCTTGCAGGGATTCGGGGATCTTTCCAGGGTGGCGCGCTCATCTCTGGCCGGCATTCGCCTTTGGCCAAGCCTTTTGCAAAAGGGTTGATTCGTCATTTCCTAGGCATCTTTGGGCCCGAAATGCCGGCAAAATGAAGGAGGCCCAGCTCAAGCTTGGAACTCTTGGACGACCGTCAAGCCGCCAATCTTGCCCCAAGGAGAGCTTGGCATTGCCGAGCTTCACGTGTCTTGTTTGATTCAGGAACTGCCCGGAAGGCCTAGGTAAGCTTACGGGTCCGGGGTTGGGTTGCCATGTCATATCGGCACTTAAATTAAGCGCCTTGGCTGTAGGTGCCACTTCCAATCACGCCCTGCCTTGGACGACGAGAAGTTGGGTTACGGATTGGGTTCAACGTAAGCTTCACGGACACTGATCCCGCAGGCATGGCGGACTCCTTCACATGAGGCAGAACATGATGTAACTTTTGATGTCCAGGCAGCAGGTCAAGGTATTTTCTCCTCTCAAATTGTCCCCGGATGCAGCAAGGTATCGGAGGGTTTCGCTACTAGAAAAGGGAAAAGTGATATCGATTGCAACGTGCGCTCCGTAGTAACATCATCTCCCCAAAGCCTAGCCGCAACCGAATATCCCATGTCGATCGGTTCCACCATTGGGCATTCGCCAACAGACAACCCGGCCGGGGAAAAGATGCCTGGCTGTGTTCCGCCACCTGTATGATTCCTCTTGGTTGGGCCATCTCTTGCGTGTCCGTACCTTGTCCAGAAGACTGCTTACGCCGCGTGAAGCCCGAATAGCCCGGATGCACCGCCTTGCCTTGCACCGCCTTGCACAGTCTATTTTATTCTTCTTGCCATCGCAGGGCTTTGATCGTCTCCTCTTTTTTGCTATAAATTAGGCTGTACCGGGAAATTGTCTTGTTCGCTGCATTTGACGCGTACCTGCGCCAGTATTACCGGGGAGTTACCCTGTTGACCTTGCATATCCGAAGGGATCGTCTAGCAGCGAGAAACTCAAGTTCCGAGTCAATCTACCCACTTGCCACATTATACCATCTCGCAGATAGACATCAGTCGTACCACTTGTCGGTCTCGTCAGTTCCGGCAGCCATGCCAGCACAGTTCGCTCCTGATCCGGCCCTGTGCCAAAAATATGCACACTTCGCGTCTCATCTGGACCGGTGGCATTTTTTGGTAGTATACTGGTTCATGTTTGTTGCCAACCTTGTTGTGTTATTTTTCGGTTCATGGATTTACATCAAGTAAGTACATGGTGCTGTCGGCTTGGTCTCGAGCTAACAATGACAATACAGGGGACAAAAGGCTATAGAGAGATTTGGAGACAATTCCAACAAACGACAAAAGGTGCTCAGGACCTGGATCATCCTCTCCCTGGCGTGTGTCGCCGTGTCAGTGACAATCGTCGTCATGGAGGCCTACGCTCTTTTGGCTTTACAGTTTTGTGATGGCGAGGACCTCATGTCCCTATACTGGTCAACGTGGACCATGATACAGGTCGGCTCCTTGATTGCCATTGTAGGCATCGTTTTGGCCTTGGCGCATAGCCTTCGAGACCGCAAGCATCCGTAAGTCGACCCTGAAAGACAAACCTGATCAGCCGTCAGGACCACGACTAACTGCAGCCAGCCCGTGGGCACTGGCATTGGGTACACCCGTGCTCGTCATTGCAGGATTTCTGCACCTCTTTCATGACTGCACCAAAAAGAGAATCAAGAAGCTCCAGAGAAAAGAAGATGAATTGTCCGACAACAGTCAGGGGCCACCAATAAGTCAAGCGTAAGCGTCCGCCTTGAATTCTTTTGCAGCGCTGGATAATAACCGGGGCTTTGTTGTAGAAACACGATTTATAACCCACACGATGAAGACCAGTGCTCCGACGGCCAAGCGGAGCTCATCGGCTTCACAGTGGAAGGCGGCCCAATTGTAAGATTTGTGCAACCAGTGCAGCAAATTCCACAAGGCCGGTTTCTGGGACACGGACACTCAGGATCATTGTTTGCATTTCCCAAGGGAATTGTTCGATTCGACACTGCGTAGCATTGATTTGAGACGCGTGGCCATCAAAGCCCGTCCCTTTATGACATGGCTCAGGATCAAGTGCGGCGCGCAACAGCGACGGCCAAATGCACCGTCAAAGCCAAGTAACTCGCAACAACACGGCAAAAGCCATCATTCAGCTCTCAACAGCACCGGCTGTCATGGGTAGCTGCAACTCATGACCCTAAACACGACGGTTCGCATGAGCGCCGCACAGAGAATCCTTGTCCATGTAGCAAGGTATCCTCCAGGACTGACGACGTTGAATGTGATGTTTTAGTCACAACGCTTCCTTCCATGTCAGATATACCGGCAAACACAGCAACAAAGTAAAAGGGGGAATGTGGACGCATGTCATATGGTATGGCTTTGTTTATATGCAAAGTATCCTGGAGAGACGGCATCGACTGTCCTGGACATTTGATCCCTCAATGTCCGCTGGAAGGATGCATGATGCAAAGAAGATTGAAGCGACGGGTTGCACCACCAAGAGCGGAGTCAGCTCCGTATAGTGACTTGGTTTTATATCAGTATGGCCCGGGTATTTATTCCACTGGCAAAACAAGGGGCGGTATTCAAAAGCTACCAATGGAAGACATCTTGGAGAATCTTAGATGGCCCCTCTGGAAACAATCCGCCACCGGCGAGATGATGCTATTTTACTTTTCCCTTCTTTCTCTTGGCTTTGCACGGAGACGTGAAGTGACTGCATTTTCAACAAAGACTCCCCTCTGTGTGACCATGTCAGTGGTTGTGCTGGCAATGTATGCTTGACTTGCACCCGGACAGGTGATGAACGGGCTCAGAAACGGCCAGGTGTGACTGGATCGAATGATTTGTGTTGCTGGCTGACCTGGGCCGACGGTGCATGCCCAGCATGTCATGATGCCATGATGCCATGATGCCAAGATGTCGTGATGTGGATGGGCAACATGGAGCATCTTTTGTGCATAGCATACATAGGCTGGGCGGCGCAACTTGGCGTTTCATGGTCAATATCAGTGTGGAATTACTGCTTGTCCAAAGAACTCGAACGTTGATGAACGCATCAAATTATATCCTCAGTCGCCAGACTCATGTATGCCGCAGCGGGTCAATGTGGCTGGCACGCGCCGTCATCAGTCTGCTTCTGGCCACACCAGACTTGTGTGGACCGGCGGTGCGGTCTGGTTGGCTTGGTGTGCTCCGGGCTCCGCACCAGACATTAGCCTAGCTCTGGTTGGTTGGGGACGGCCGCTGCAACTCGCTGGGGCTAAAGGGAAAAAATCCCCCCAAGCCTTGACCCCAGTTGGTGAGGTGCTTGCTAATCAAGATTCTTCTCAACCTTGGCTAACCAGCTGCCAGCTGCCAGCTGCCTTCCTCCAACTATCCATCCCCATAAATTTACAACCCATTCCTTCGTCTTCTCACAACACAGTCACTCTTTATCCTTGGCTAGGTAGCCAAAGGTCTTAAAGACGTCTGAATCCACCTCCATCCGTCATCTCTCTCATCCTGTTGGTGGACTCCCCATTGATCACCATCACGCACAATGGGCCTAGACAAGGTCAAGCACGTGGTGCTGGTAAGCCGCATCATGTCCCTTTAGTCGGTGCCCTTGAATAGGATCTAACGTATTGCCACTGTTTTCCAGGTTTTATCTGGCAAGGGAGGTGTGGGCAAATCATCCGTGACCACGCAGTTGGCGCTTTCCCTATCGCAAGCTGGTCATAGTGTCGGCATTCTCGATGTTGATCTTACTGGGCCCTCAATTCCCCGGATGTTGTCCATTGAGGAGTCAAAAGTGACTCAAGTACCGGGCGGCTGGGCCCCCGTTCCTGTCCATCAACGAAACGCGAGCACTGGTGCCGGGAGCCTGCATGCCATGAGTCTGGGCTTCCTCCTTCCAAGACGAGGCGACGCCGTTGTGTGGAGAGGCCCTAAGAAGACGGCCATGATTCGACAGTTTATGCGCGATGTCCTCTGGGACGACATGGATTATCTGCTCATAGACACTCCACCGGGTACCAGCGACGAGCACATTTCCCTGGCTGAAACATTGCAGAGCGAGGCTCGCCCGGGTCAGGTTGCCGGTGCTGTTGTCGTGACCACTCCTCAGGCCGTGTCCACGTCTGATGTCCGCAAAGAACTCAACTTTTGTTTCAAGACTGGCATACAAGTCCTGGGCGTGATTGAGAATATGAGCGGCTTCGTCTGTCCCCACTGTTCAGAATGTACCGACATTTTCGGCTCCGGCGGTGGCCGTAGTATGGCAGAGGAGTTCAAGGTCCCATTCTTGGGTACGGTACCAATGGATGCACAGTTTATTTCTCTACTCGAGGAAGGCCGGCGACCACAATACCCTGTGGGAACGCGCATCAACGGACAAGACATATCCTCGTCAGTCCAGGCGGGCCGGGACGGCAGCGATGATGGCAGCGGAGGCGACCTGGTTGATAAATACAGACACTGCTCGCTTTCGGTTGTCTTTAAAGACATAACAGCTTCGCTGATAGCCCATGTATCGAGTCAAGATTGAGCAGAAGAGCATCTTGGGGAGTCAAATCTGCCCCGGCATGACGCCCTGACCTTTTGTCTGTCCCGTGCGGTCCGGATTCAGCATCGGAATCTTTCTCAGGGTCTCAGACCGATGTCGACACAAACAAGCAAAGCGCCGTCATATTTTGCATAGCATGGATTGTCCATCTGACTGATGGTGTCTCGGAGGGTGAGTTGTTGCAGCTGGATACCCGCCTCTGTTCATACATGTCAAGGGGGTAAGAATTTTCAGCGCCAGACATGTATGACGCACCCTCTACTGCAACAGCCAACCCGACTTCCTGCAAGCTGGGCAGCAATACATGTGGCCGAGTCCCACCTGGCCAACGCCTGAATGAAGAGAGGTTTGCATCGATTTTAACGGTGCCGGGTGCTGATTCAACTGCGTTGGCGGATTTGAGCCCATCGCCGTTTACAAGCAGACATTTTTGTAGGCTAAAGAAATAACGCATCAGGCCTAATGACAAGCGGCCCAATGCAACACATGGAGGGGCTGGAGTTGGGCGGCCATGGAGAAAGATTAAGAAATGTTCCAGAGTCCTGAGACAGCATGTGCACTCATTTGTCCTTGCGGAGTAAACCGTCTGGTCCGAGTGTCGGGCCGCCTCCAGGTTTCAGGGTCGAGAGACACATGTCAGCCAATGCACCAGGCAAAATTCACGCCACAAAGCAGGTACTCTATATACTGTTTCGAACCACTGCTTGACCTACAGAGGCGCCCGCAATTAAGAAACACGGGCCCTCTAGCCTTGTCTTTGGTTAGATAAAGCATGTACATCTTCCATCTTGTCATTTCGCGGCCAAGTTGAGTGCCTGTCTGGCTACAATCCTTACGTCATCAACCATCCAGGTGAAGCGTCCACAAGTGCAAAACGAGGGGTTGACCCAAAAAAAAAAAAAAAAAAAAAAAAAGGTGGTGCAAAAAAATCTGTTGCCGCCCTCCACTTTTGGACCACCACATCCACTTGACCACCAATATCTTCTCTCAACCTGGGCAGCTCACACGACCACGCATCGTTATCGACGGCTTGCCTCTTCAATTGCTTTCGGCTTGGGGAGATTGTTCCAACATAATCTATGGGTCATTCCTAGACGTAAAATTCTCTATTTTCTCGTCTGCGGAAGCCACTGCTTGCAGGTCTCCGCGACGAACCCGGTTCTTCGCGACCACGAACCCCTCTCAAATCAGCCATTTAACCGCATTCTATGCGTTCAACTGATCCTTTGCGCTTCCTCTTCTCTCGACCCTCCAAGTATGTTTCCCTTTCTACCTTTCTGGGCACATGTTCCATTCTTCTCTCCTTTCTGATCTTGTAGCCGATCCTCGGCTGCTAGAGCACTTTAACTTGTCCTGGGACCACGTGCTAATAATGTCTTCCTCCCACAGGCCTCGATAGCACCCATTACTAAAACTTGGAATCATCGACCGCAATTCCCCTCGGCCTTGTATTGCCTCAATAAACCGCAAGCAGATCCGCCCCTACGCTAGTTCCGGTGCTTTCCCACGGGTATCGGACAGCGGCTCGACCATCCAACATTCTGTCGCAGAAGTTGTTTCTTCACTCCCGCTTCCGACCTCCTTAACGTTCTCCTAGAGACGTTAGTGACTCTTCTACAAGTCTCATTGCTGCTGGCTCCGCCAGCGTTTTGAGAAGAAACAACCGCCTCCGGGGGCCCTACTCTCTCAGACAGACGCCGCAAGGTCTGTTTGAGCGGCAGCTAGTGCTCCGCGGAGTCTGCTTTGCGGGCAAAGATAAGAGAGAACAAGACTCGTGAATTCTCGACCTTTGCTTTGCTCGCACCTCTCGTACGGTCTTTGAACCCCATCCCTACTCCACGTCGCCGCATCCGTGCCGTTCGCCGCTCTTCCTTCTCTACAGAGTGAGACGATAAGTATGGTCAACCTCTCGGTGCCAAAGAACTATACATTCTCTCCATCCTCGGCCACACCGCATTTGACAATCAATCACGATGTTGCGGCGGATCTGGATTCCAGCAACGCCTTTGAAGGGCCCGAGAAGCTGCTAGAGGTGTGGTTTGCACCCGGCCCGGCATCTCTCCCCGCTTCTGCGGCCCCCAATGGCTTAAAGAGCGTTCCTGTTGATACCTGGGTTGGTATGTTGGACATGGTCAACTGTAAAATTCTGTCTGTGCTCGAGTCCGATGACGTCGATGCGTACTTGCTCTCCGAGTCAAGCATGTTTGTCTTCCCCCACAAGCTCATCCTCAAAACATGCGGCACCACCACTCTCCTGCTCGGTCTCCAGCGCCTGCTTCACATAGCGGCTGCCAATGCCGGTTTCCCTTTCCACAACGCCGACTCATCCCACCATGTTCGAGCTGCGGCAACCCCCTACCGCGTGTTTTACAGTCGCAAGAACTTCCTATTCCCCGATCAGCA
The DNA here is from genome assembly GCA_020975405.1 of Keithomyces neogunnii. Lineage (NCBI taxonomy): Eukaryota > Fungi > Ascomycota > Sordariomycetes > Hypocreales > Clavicipitaceae > Keithomyces > Keithomyces neogunnii. The sequence continues at coordinate 792,365 of JAIOWQ010000009.1, read as the reverse complement.
GAAAGGCCCTCACCGAAGCTGGAAGCAAGAGGTCAAATACCTGGACGACATGCTCGAGGGCGGTGGCAGCGCGTACATGGTGGGCAAGATGAACGGAGACCACTGGTATCTGTACATCACCTCGCCTAATCAGACGCTCACTCCTCCTCTTACGCCGGACTCTGAGATGGTTTGTCAGCCCACGCCGGCCACTACCGTGTCCTCCAACGGCGGCAGCTCAGCCGGCGGCTCATACAGCCAGAACGATGAAACTCTTGAGATTCTCATGACCGATCTTGACCCCGAAAATGCTAAGCAGTTCTACTTGTCCCATGCGAGTGCGGTCGCGAGCGACAAGCTTGCTGCTGAAGCAAAGGATGCACGAAAGCAGGCCAAGGATAGCCTTGGCTGCCTGGCCACCAGCCCCGAGGAAGTGGACGTCTTTGGACACTGCGATGATGGCGACCATGCCAATGCCAAGGCTGAAGCCACCGAGGAGCTGACCACTGAAGGCCACGCCCTAGGCTCTGTGGTTTCCGAAAGCTGTGGACTGAACGATGTCTACCCTACCTCTGTCTACCCCGATGCTCGGGTGGACTCTTACCTCTTCAGCCCCTGCGGCTTCTCTGCCAACGGCGTGATCCCCGCTCCACCATCTGCCGACAGGGAGGCGCCCGGTGCAACACACTACTTCACCGTGCACGTCACGCCCGAGCCCGGTTTCTCCTTTGCGTCATTCGAAACCAACGTCCCCGGGGGGCAAAAGGGCCGCACCACTGCCGAGATTATTGAGCACGTGGTCAACATCTTCCGCCCTGGTCGATTCAGTGTCACACTGTTCGAGGCCAAGGGTCGCAGCGCCAACCCCTACGGCATGAGCGACGGAACCTTCAAGAGCCTGTCCATGCAGCGTTTGGTTGATCCTGTTCGCGGATACAGGCGTGTGGATCGTATTGTTCATGATTTTGAAGACTATGACCTGGTCTTTCGGTTCTACGAGCGTGAGGACTGGCTGGGAGACAAGGGAGCCCGCGTGGGAGAGATTGAGTAATTGCCGGTTTTGCAGCGTAACATGATTCTTATTCCTTGTTTCTTTTGGGGGAGAAGGGTGAACCCACAGTAATTGGCCAAAGGGGTTGGAGTCGGGCCTCCCGGTTCCTGGTTTCGCAGCAGCAGTTTGAAGTTTCGAATTCAGCTCTATTCACTCACTCACTGGATAAGTACACTGTACTCTGTACACAGCCGTACATTACTTTCTAGCGGCGCAGCTGAGAGCCGCGCTTACTTTTACCGTTTAAATTTTCAATCGAAATCCAGTTTTGAATACTATTACATAATTCTCAAACTATGAAAAAATGGCCGAATTGACAGAATACAGCTCTGGGTGGAGGAATCTTGGGTCTGCAGCTTATCGATTGGACCACGTGACCACCCCATAAAATTTTCTGCCTGGAGCAAATTTCCAAACAAGCCTCAAGTTTGCATGGTCAAAACGAACAACTGACAGCCTAAAATTTTGATTCAAAATACCGTCCTTTCGAACAGCTCAGGAACTATCGCACACAAGATGCATCTCATGTACACCCTCGACGCCAGCGGCAACCGCCTTTACACCCTTAAGAAGGTTGCCCATGGCCAAGTCACCAAGTCGGCGCACCCGGCGCGCTTCTCCCCAGACGACAAGTGGTCAAGACAGCGAGTCACCATGAAGAGAAGATTTGGCCTGCTCCTCACGCAGCAGAGTATGTTTCCCTGGATGTGCCTGAGTCCGGCGGGCTGGACATTTGGCTTCAAATAAAGCGGACAACGCTAACTGGGCACAGAGGAAGAATAAGCCTCTTCGCAAGCAGTCGAACTCGTGTTGAAACATATCCCTGCAATGCACGCCAATGGTTGGTTCATGAAGGAGAAATCGAAGCCCGGTGGATGGCGATGGGTTCTTTGAAGTGGGGTGTCATGATTGTTGGACCATCCTGTGGAAGCTCAATACCACGAACTGTACGACACCAGCTACCGAGATGGGACTCGACAGAGGAACACTTGTTTTTTGGGAGTAGACTTGACTGGCGTTTAGGTCGATTGGAGTTTTTTTGCTGGCAAATCAATGCCCCTTGGGACCAAGCTTTTCTTTTCCCACTCTGGTGAAGTTCGCTCGTGGTGATGACATGCAATGCAATGCAAACTTGGAAAAAGTCCTTTTATTCATTCAAAGGCTAGGTCTAGTGCTTTCTCTTCGAATTGACGTTGCGCCCGGCGCCAACGCGAATCTTTCCCGCGCCGCCGCTCGCCCTCTTCCCGCTCAAGATGCCCGGTAAATAATCGTCGTCCATTATATCCCTTTTGCGCTGCCTCTTCTGCTCCTCGCCGGCCCGGACGTACTCTTTTTGGTCTTCTGCGAGAATCAAATCGTGGCCCCAGCCGTTCTTGCCCCCCGAGCCCTTGGCAAGACGTCCGTTGGCAGTGCCGTGGACGGCCTTGGGGACGCTGTACACGTTTCCCCGGTTGTTCCACTGAAAGTTCTTCTTGAGATGCACTTGGAAGTTGCCGTGCTGGTCGGTGGAGCAGCTGGTTCGAGTGAGCGTGGGTTGGCCGCACTTGGGGCAAAACTGCTTCTCCATGTCCTTGGTGATGGTGAAGCAGCCGTGGCAGCGGAGAACCCAGTTCTTGAGGCGGGTTATGCGCGAAAAGGACGGCGTGATGAGATTGATGTTTATTCGGAGCGCAACGTTTTGCATCGCGTAGTCGGAGGTGAGGATGGCCGCTTGCAGCGTCTTCTGCGTCGGTTGAGACGGGGTGCTGCTGGCCGACGAGTCGGCTGCCTGGTGCATCTTGAGATTGGACGGCGTGATCCAACCATCGTCATCTGAATCCTGCTGTGTCTTGTGGCTCAACCCTGCAGGTTCAGCTTCTGCAGAAGATGTCTCCTCGACGGAGCCTTGGCCCGTGACCACAGGCACGTTTTCTTGGCTAGATCCCAAGCTTAACCCGTCCAACTCGGTTTCCAGGGTCGGTGCCTCTGTCGCAGCTTCTTCGGTAACGTCGGTCGCCGATTCATCGGCCGCGGTGTCCTCGCCGCCGTCCTTGGGCACAGTTTTCCCGCTCTGTTCGGGTATTCCCGTCCCCTTTGGCCGCCCATTTACGCCCTTTTGTCCAGGTGTATTCCTCAATCTCCAGTCGCCTCCGTTTCGCTCGCATTCAAGCTCGTACCCAAGGGCAATGACTTCTATATCAGGTCGACTCAGGACAGCCAAATCACCCGTTCGCCTGGCGAATTCCGTAACAAACTTGACACTCGCGGGGCCAGGTGCCCGAACCGTCACAAACGGCAGCAGCGTCGTCTCGACTCGAGCCCGGGTTGCAGGGTCTCGTATTTCAGGGATAACTGAGGGAATGGTGTACAACTGTTCGGCTTGCGATAGGAGCGCGCTGACGGAAGGGTCGTTCTTGATCAACGGGCCGGTATCAAGAACCAGGCTGTGAATTGGCTTTAGGGTGGTTTGGGCAGCGGCCGGCTGCTCTGTCGGCGGGGTAGCCATGCGAAGAAACGAGCGGCGGGAGGTTTCACCCCGGCGCAGTTCTTTCGTAAATTTGTCTGAGGATTGGTGTGAAATTATGAGACACGTATATGAGACTCGCTTGATAAAAATAAAAAACGTGCCAGGTGTCGGAGTCGCAATATTCTTCTGTTGTTGTGTAATGCTGTGTTGCAATGTGGGGCAGGGAAAAAGTTGCGACACGATAAGATAGACATATCAGTGGGTGGGGTCACGTGCACTCTCACTTGCCATGAATACACTGTACTGTATTAATAGACTGGTGGTCTTTTATCGAAGTAAAGGTGATGAAACCAAAACAGCAGTCAACCGTTCACTAACAAAAGCTGACAACAGATAGATGCTATTTATTCATGCATGAAACTGTAGCGCAAGACAGCTTTTGAAAAGGAGGGGGTTCATGTAGTAAAGAAGTTGAAGAAAAAGTAGGAAAAGGAATACGAAATCAGCACAATATTTAACTTTCTTACCTACTTAACCAAGTGATTGAACCCTGTTCACCGAGTGGACCGGGTACCTTCTTGCATACCTTGGTACCTCTATCGTAAGTATACTTGGTACTTTGGGTACTTGCTCTTCATGTTCAATCTTATTGTGTATCAACTTTTACAATGCATGAAAGTACTGAAATTGTGGCCCCATCTAATAGCTCCGTAAATGTACAGTGAATTTCCCAAAGTGATCAAAATGCCCAAAACACTCACCAATCGCTTATATCTTGGATGGTCTTTTATCAGATTGGAACAGCACGCTGGAGTTGGGATAAGGGTCAAAGGTAATGTCATTGAGAGGGTTCACCTCGGATGCCCGATGGAACATGTCCTCGTACACACGGCCATCGGAACGACCGAGCGAGCTGTCCAGCTGCCAGTCTGGAAACTTCCAGGCATCAACCAGTCTGACGGCATGTGGGCGGAGTTCCTCCAACAGCGAAAGAGTCCGCTTGGTGCGAGCAAGCTGGATCTGGCGCACAGTGGTTGCGCCGCTGGTGAAGAATTCCGAGGCATGCGACTGCAGGTGGTGCAGCGCAAAGAGGCGGAACAGGCTGCGCAGCCTGGATGCTGTTGACGGGTCCAAGGACGACCTTGTCGCCTCGGATTCCAGGGTTTCGTAAAAGTTCTTCACAATGAGGTACTGCGCAAAGGCGGTGGACAGGCGCCAAAAGTCGATGAGGAGGCTGTTCCAAGATTGCTTGTCTTCGTCGCGATGCTTGAGGGCCTCAAACGTCAAGAAAGCAACTCTCCACGCAAACGCCTTGACCAGATCCTCGTCGTTGTCCAGGATGTCAAAGGCGGCGCCGATGTCTTGCCGGGCCATGAACTCGGATAGGACACGAGAGATATCATTGGGCGCCGCATTTCCCGAGAGAACAGATCGAGCGGCCTTTAGCAGGTAACGAGCGACTTGCTGCGTGAGCATGTAGTTGTCGCCTTCCCAGGTGACGGTGGGGAGGTAATCGGCGTACCAGCTGCCGATGCCAGAGAAGGCAGAGTATCCGTGTCCACCACAAGCCCGACGGCAGACCTCGAGGCCCTCTGCGGCAACCGTGGATGAAAAGGCCTTGAGCGCGCAGGACGTGGCGTGGAGATCGGGCAGAATGTCGCGGGTCTTGGCATGGGAGGAGGGACTGGCCATGTGCTTCTGGTTCTCGTTGTACAGTCCCAACATGGCGCGGCCCGTAAAGTGGAGAGCATATGTGGACGCCAGTAGGGGAAGCAGGCGGTGCTGCACCATTGTGTAGTCCAGGACCTGGTTCTCGCCGAGATGGTCGTTGGCGCCGTCACGGTCCTGGAACTGGCGACGCACCGCGCAGTAGCGGACTGCGATGGTGACACCTCGCGCGAGCACTGACCCGGACTGGAGAACAATGTTGGATCGGACATAGGTCAATGTGCCGTAGACGAGAGCCGGGTTCTGGGGCTTGATGTACTTGCCAGTCTCGGGGTCGACGCCCGAAAAGCGGCTGAGCAGGTTGATGTGGGGGACCTTGACCTTGTTGAAGAGCAAGAAGCCGTTGTCCATGGTATTGTAGCCAAACTTGGGACCAATGTCACCGACGTGGATGTCTGGCAAGGGCTGGTGAGTCTCGAGATGTCGAATCTGGACAACGAATGGATGCGGCCCGTAGGTCTTGCCGTCAATGATGAGCTGCGCAATGACGACGGCATGGTTCGCGGCCTTTCCGAGGGAGCCAATCCACCATTTCGAGGCCGTCAGATGCGGTGAGTGAAGGGTGAAGGTCTTGTCCTGCGGGTTCCAGGTGGCGGTGGTCTCGAGGCCCCTGACGTTGGAACCGTGGCCGAGCTCGGTCTGCGCATAGCAGCCGATGAAGTCGTAGTTTTGAGCCTTTTCGAGGAACAGCTTGTGCTGCTCCGGGGTGCCTTGTTCTTGCAGCGTCTTCAAGAACATGGAGGCATGCAGGCCGTATGGCGTCGGCTCGCTGACGAGCTCGTTTGCCGCGGCATACTCTTCCTGGGTCCATTTGTGCTTGACCGACAGCTGCCTCAGCGCCTTTCCCCTCGCCAGGGCCGCCTTGATCTTGTCGGTGCGGCCGTGGAAGTAGTTTTGGGACTTGTCAAAGACGGGATGGACCTTGAGAATCTCCAAGATGCGGGCGTTTCTTTCGAGAGCCTGGTTGGTGAACATGAACTCGGCCAGCTGGTCCACGTTGACATTTGACTTGGCCCTCTCGCGCTCGAGGAGCTCCGGTCCATTGGGGCCGGAAGGCACCAGGGCCTTGACCCAGTCAGGATTAGAGGGGGGCATTTCTTGGATGTTTTGACAGGAGATGGACGCAAAGGGAGGGGTTTGACGAGGGAGAAGGGAAAGGGTCAAACCTACGATTTAATCCAAGAAGCCTCGCATGAACCCGGGCAGTGCTCTCATATACGTATACGGTGCAGCAAGTATGGGGAAACACCCCAAACCGTCCCGAGGTTAATGACAATGGCGTCGATAAAATCGGGGGAGACCGAGTTCGGCGTTTGTCTGTATTTGTGGGGCCCCTCAGTCACTCGTCGTCTTGGCGGCTGCACAGGGCGTTTGGGGATTGGTCGCCCAAAAGATGAGCCTCGGCATCGGGCAGAGACGACAATCACCTCGACAGTAAGAAACGGCTTTTTCGGAGCGCGTGCTAGATTTCATTCCCCAAAGTCGAGGCATAGATGCACCCGCAAGATGAACAGATGTATGGCGGGCTGTGCCTCGCATGTTGAGGGATGCGCAGGGGTCAACTGCTGCCGTCACGGTCTGGTCTCTGGAGTGTTAAGCTACAGAAATATGTGTATGCCACTCAACATTTTCTTTAGAGGCCGCGAGAAAACATCTTGACCGCCTTGCGCACGTCACCCTTGCCCCATAAATCGGAGACACATACATGCTTGATGACGATTCGGGTTCATCCCGTTCTTGCCATATGATGCCCAGGCTGCGATCTGAGTGACTCTACGATGCACAGCCCTTGTCGCAAACAGTCTAGAAGATTCAACGCTTTTGGGTTCTGCATGGTACAAGTCATCGACGTCAGTCATGAAGCCAGAAAACGTTAAACTATGCCAACAGCCCATTTAAGAAGCCGTCAGTTGCAGCAAACGCTATCGGATTTAGGGATGGAGCCAACACATGTATACTCGGACAATCAAACAGTTCCACGGCATCTGTCTGAGCATTAAAGGCCCCTTCAATACAAAGCATCGTCATCATATGTGTCGTTCTTCAGCAGTCTTAAGATCCAAATGTTTACATCTTCAGTGCCACACCTCGAGCAACTGTGAATCACATATTGCACGATGCAGCTTTTGGTGTGCGCCTAGTGTACACCTTAAATCACATGTGCTTCAAGCAAGTCGTTTCATCAGACCTCCGCGTCTTCAATGACGAGCAGGGCTTCGCCGCTTAAATCCATAGCCCTCCTTGGCATAACAAGACTTCAAAATGACCGCAGATAAGGTTGGACAGCTCATCGGGGCAAAGTATACTGACCCAAGAAGTGCAAGTCTTGAACGATAACCTTTCACTGCGGGCATATAAGTAGCTGGCGTGTGCTCTCCAAGCCTCCCATTCATGTATCCCGTTATCATCTACAGGCTTCATATCAGATTACCACTGCGTCTACCTTGATTGTCAAATCCTCAACCGCGCACATCAACAGTCTGATCTGAGCGAAGGGAAAAGGAGATCAACGTGGGCAAGACTTCACTCTCAGCATCGAGGACACACAGCGGGACGCCTTCTCTTGGTCCAAACCATGCTTGAACAAATGGCACTGCGGTCCCGTCAAATACCTCAGAATGCCAACCTCTCATGGAGCCGATTCCCAGCTGAGGTTCGCTTCATGATCCTCAATCAAGTTGCCAGTCCGGACAACAGCACTTGTATCCGGGGGCGACACAACAAGACAAATCCTTACAAGAAGGGCTTTTCCAAGTACGCCACCGTCTGTAAAGAATGGCAGCAGTACTTTGAGCCAAACAACTTTCGCACCATTACCATTTCACAAAAGAGCCTCTCAGAGCTTGCCATGCTGCACCGCAGCAAGCAGTCGCTCATCAAGAACATGTGGCTGCGAATCGAACTCCCCAGATACCGTTGCACAGCATGCTTCAGGGGGGAATTGCCCGCAGAGAAAAATGTCAACAGTGACATTGTTCAGCGTGCCATTCAGGGCCTGTTCAAGGTCCTCGGCGCATGGGGGCGGGAGGAATCCAACGGCATGGCGCTCCAAATCAGCATGCACTCACCAAGTGACTCGATGCACTTTTTCCGCGGCGGCATACACGTCGCCCACAACTCGCCAGTGCCGCTGAAGGGGGACAGAATCGTACCGCCCGAGAGCCATTATTCAATGAAGCACCTGCACAAGTGCCTTGGTCGACAAACTTCGGCCTTTCGCATCACAGATCACGTGAATCGCCTCTTCAGCACCGTCAATGTATCTTGGTCTTCCACGTCTCCGCTGCCACAAGTCCCCTTTGTCACAGAGTTTCAAATATGCCGCCGCTCCCGGCGTCAGCTAGACCTGAGCACACTCAAGGGCATCATCGGAGGTCTTCCCGGCCTGACAAGCTTGAACCTCCAAATTTGGAACCACAAGCCCGCCACCTACAATGCCTTTCCGATACACAGCGAGGTTGCCAGGTTCCTGAGGGAGTCGCTCCCACCAAATCTCAGACGCATATCCCTGTTTGAAGATTACCTGCGGGACACATCCGTGCTCACCGGGCAGTTCCGGCATCCGGGATCAGGGCCGCAATGCAAACTCGGAGTCGAGCAAGCAAGCATGGCGCTGGCCGTCGCGAGCCGGCATCTGCAGCAGGTATCCGTGTCGTACATTGTCGACGCTGGCGCCTTCTTCTCCGCCGCAAACTCGCCGACACCCGTCAGCTGGCCCGTGTTGCACTCGCTCACGCTCACGGGGTCCTTGGTGAACGGCACCAATCACAACGACAAGGCGAATAAACTGCTGCAAAAGGCCGCCCGGGCGGCCAGGCGTATGCCCAAGCTGCTGAAGATGGAAATATGGTGTGGGAGCCGCAACCAGGCGGCTGTTTGCCGCTACACGACTCACCAAGGGCGGTGCCGGCTTCACTGGAAGGGCACGCATACGATTGAGTTTGACAGGGAGACGTGCCAAGAGTGGGAAATAACGGCGCGTCTGCATACTGCCGACAGGGCCGGCGTGAGCATCAGCACTTCAACCATACATAGGCACATGGTGCGCACACATGGGGATGCCGTCGCGCTGCTAGGTCTGGACAGCCACGTTTTGGACGCGCAGTCGAGATTTGAGATCCAGAAGGAGGAAGGATTCTGCTTTTTTCCGTGACTTTTGTGGTTTACTGTTTCTTTTTCTCAATTATCCGTACGTATTTTTGCTTTGGGTAGGTATGGAATGGGGTTATAGAACAGGGTTGGCTACCCTACGCTTTACTCATGAGACGGGCGCCATTGTAAAACAAACAAACAGCGTATAACTTTTGCGCAGCGGAAGCATAATTAATTTAATATAAAGAGCAACAAGTGGTCAAACCGCCAACCTGTTTTTGCAAAATCATTGGACGAATTCAGCATTCACAGCCCTGTCTAGTTATCGCGCCCGGCACTATTACAGTTTGCCATTATCACAGGCCATGTCACAAGCCTTATCGGGGCATACAATAGATAAATACATGCACATGGCATTGTTCTGCCCCATACCACTCATTTTACATTTTGAATCTCATTTGAGGCCCAATGCGGTGGACACCAAGTCTCTGGGGCATCATCCCGTCAGTGATATCTAACCACCCCAACATGCCACCTTTGACGCCCCGGACGAAACAGGCTATCCGGGTGTCGCAGCACACTTCAAAGATGGTAGAGAAACTGACACTTCAGATCAACTCTTGCCTTGTTCCTAAAGATCAATTGCAGCTGTTAATTTGGTAGCAAATTGGGCCATCATCTGCTGACCCTCTCCCACCAGACAGCTCTTGTAGCGCTGGGTGCCCAACCTCGCCGGATGCGTCCCATTACGGGTGACATTCTTTATGCTCAACAAGATGTGAGAATGCTACAGATGGAACATGGGATAGGATCCCTGAACCAACAGGAGCCTACTCAAAATAAGCATGGACACGAGTAAGCCGCGAGGGCTCGTTATGAATCATAGGTGGAGGGGCAGCTTCCAACGTAAGCCTCCACATCCAGACAGACAGTCAGCTCGGAATCCCTGATGCTTGAACAAAAACACTCGAAATAAGTGGTGTTGTCTCACAATTATGGAGAAAGGGAGAGTCAGGTTGGTGTACGGAGTGGTTGAGGAGTCTCTCGGGGAAGAGCCACTATCCCCGTGGGGTACGTATGAGATTTCTCCAGGTTTCGCTTAGGGCATGGATCAAGTATCGTACAAAACCATCAGTTAATGTTCATCACCGTTCAAATAAAAAGTAGTTAAAAAACACACACAAAAAGTTAGTGCTCGTCAAATACAACGAGTCATGGCCGATATTTTGGCTGCTACTCGATCTTCCTCGTAAGGAGTGGTGTCGTGGACGGGCAAGACGTGTGCTGTAGTCTAGAACAGAACTGATTGGCAAATTTCAAGAGTTGGTACGTGTACAATAATGCACCGAGGTTGCAGATCTCCTGTCAGAGTGGCACGCAATTGGCAGACCCTTGCGGGGCCCATTGTTCAGCATGGAGTAATAAACTGCAAAGACGGAGCCAAATCTCCAGCCAAGGCCATTAGCAAGTTGAGATTGGATCATGTCTCGGTGCTTCTCCGCACGCAGGCAATGGAGATGCTGGGCGAAACAAAGCACGGGATGCCGGTTCACCCCAACCTTGTCCAGTCGGGTTGGGCGCTGCAACACCGTCGATGTTCGATGGCCCCGAAAATTTCCAGAAGCCTTCCATGGTCCACCATGATCCGACATGGGCCCACAGATACCAGCCGGAGAACTTCGGTAGTGATGAGGTGGACGGCCAGAAGAGGTAAAGCTTCGACTGGGTCATGCCAGGGTGTGCTGGAGGGGGAGCGGCTCCTATGCGAGGAGTGAGTGGGTTCAGTGTGGACATGATTTCGGATGGTGTGGTGAAGAAAGCCAAAGACGACAGCAACAAGTGAGCAAGAGGGGGAAAAAAACCGTACCGGGTTGCCATGTTACCCCCAAAGACAGCGGGGGAATGGATGCCCGCTGGCTCCGATGCTGTGCGGAGTACGGAGTATGGCCAATTGAACAGCCAGGGCTGCGAGATGCAAGGCATGCGTGAGATGGGGTGTGAGTGGGTGTGAGTGGGAATGCAAGTATTGCTGGCGCCCCCATGCGAGAGGACGCAGGACAACATTGTACGAGTTTGGCAAGAGCGCAGTCTGTTTCCGCCTTGGCTTGGACGTAGGGAGCAGAGGCCGGTTGGGGGCTAGTGTGGGGTTAGTCGTTAGTCCTGGTGCAAGCTTCGGATGATCAGTGCAAATGGAAAGACCGAACGGACCAGACATTGGAATGACTCCTCATGCTCCATTGAGGCCCCCCGTTCAGCAATGCACAGCCAAGGGTACATGGTTCCGGGTCATGAACCTGCAGTAATCCAAATAAAACATGGAAGAAAGCAAGGCTCATTACATTGGCAGCTGGCCAGTGCGGCCGTGCGCGATTGCGTCTGCTGAAGTGGCGGCACTAATGTTCCGCTGGGTTGAGTCTGGTCACGCAGCGAGCCTCGCCCCTGACATGACAGATTGCACCGGACTGCCGTGAAGATGGTGTGGCGGCGGCAATCTGTGCCAATACGGATGGCGCATGCCTGGGGCGATGCTGCTTTGGATGCTTTAGCTCATCATGCAGCAGTTGATTGGCCACTTGGGCCGGGAAGCAGAACATTTCCCTCCTTGGCAGCATCGGAAAAACCAAGCCACAGAAAATTCCGCCAAGGGTAGTAGCCGACGTCATTTCCCTGATCCGGCATCCGACCGACATGCTCCATGTCGAACCTGGCACTTGTCTTCTGACTCTTCTCATGCTTTCGGTCGAGTACTCGTGGAAAATGCAGAGCCTCCATGATGCAGTGCTAGCATTGGCACCGCCGGGCCTGGGGCTTGCTAGCACTTCGTTGACCTCTTGAGTCTTGACACATGGAAACTGACTCACCTGCTTCGAAAATCACAACGATGCGGCTCGCCATGGCAGGGGCAAATGGCCGCAAGATCCGCCTCGTCTCCATCCCTCCACCCAGCCGTCGGCATTATGGAGCAGTCAGGAGCAGTCAGGAGCAAGTCATTGCCCTCGCACAACCTGTCCCTTGTCCAGTGCTGTTGCTGGCCCGAGGCGGGATTAAAAACGAAAACAACGTTTGCGGGGGATCCGTCGGTAGGCATCTGGGGGAGAGGCGCAATGTGCAATTGCAATGCGTAGCGGCCGGCATCCCTGGTGTACGTGGATGCACCGAGAACCAAGGTAGCCATGTCTTGCAGCAAAAGCGACCCATGTCTCGGTCTGTTATCATGGTGGCCCGTCGCCTCTCTGCTTGGCCAAGACGAATGCATCGCACTTGCAGAGCCATGGGCAACGTACGTCGCATTGCTGCTCCCTGGAAGATAACGTGCCTTGTCAATGCTGGCAAGGATTGCAATTCTTATCAGTGCAATTTAACAAGACGCCAACCGGGCCATTTGCAATTGACACATCGAGCTGAGCATCGAGCTGAGCATGGCGGACGTCACCATCTGCTTGCGACGGTCGCAAATTCCTTTCGCGCCCTCCTCTCTCCCTCCCCTCCCCTTCCTTCCTTCTTTTCCCGTCTGAGGCGCCCCACCACCACCACTAGTCCGCAACCATGCCGTTTGGAGCTTCTTGTCTCCAAGGGCCCATGTCTTGGCTCTCCAACAATCTGAATGCTCTCTCTTTGTTGCGTCGTGCGTGGTCTCGGATCATCTCGTTCGCCTGTCTGCGTTTGTCCCGTCTCTGCCAGCTGATGTGTGCCACGTGCTGCGCGACTGTGCGAGCGGTAGTTGAATCGATGCCTCTCCGAGTCCGGCGAGAAGCAACCAGAATGCCCTACCATGGCTCCTACCACATTCAGACTTCAGGCGCGGACCAGACAACACAGAGCAGGCAAGAGCAGCTGGGGCGCATCTAAAGTTTCCCCATAGTTTTCTAGCCTTCCTCTTCCACCTGCACCCTTGCTGCTCCTACAATTCCCTCTTCCTCATATCCTCGCACTGGTCGGCAGCAATCTTTTAGCCCCCCTCCTCCCTACTAACATATTTGCCTTTCTTACTCAAGTACTTTATCCTAGCTGCTCCAGACAAGCGTCGAAGAGAGTGACCCTTGTCCTAATGCCGTCAGTCTTTCAAGTCTAGAGTTCTGACTGCTTTGACGCCGTCCGCCTTTGCTTCCGAGCATCTCGTGCGTCATCTTGTCCTGGCTCCTCATCTCCTCCTCCACAAGATCGGCGTTGATACGTACCAGGACCTTGGCCTTCTTCGAATGTTCGTCTTGGCTTATCGCCGTACTCTGGCCCATTTCTTTTTAACCTTGCCCTTTCCCACACCTCGTCTTTCCACGTTTTATTCTGCTCCCATCCCACCCCTTCCCTTTACACTTTTTGTCTCCGTCTCGTCTCACCTGGAGCTCGAATTGGTCACCAGGCCGGTATTGCTTGACATCGCGACCAATAAGCACCTGTCCATACCAACCAAACCAACCTGCCGGTAGATTGCTCTTGATAGATTTAGTAACGCTCAGGGCCTCCCTCTCTTTCTCTCCATCACAGAAAACAACATATCTGGCCACCATGTCGGACCCCGTCATGCGCGACCACGCCCTTCCCGAGCAGGTGAAGAATGAGAAGGATTCATCCAGCTCCGATCACACCCCTTCGGATAACATTCTCGGTTGCCCTATTGAGGGAGAAGTGACCGACTTTTATGAAAAGCAAACAGATCTGGAAAAGCAAAAGACGGTTGAAGGCAATGCACACTTTAATCGACTGGGGTGGAAACGCCTCACAATTGTGCTCATCGTCGAAGCCATTGCTCTCGGATCTCTAAGTCTGCCAGCCGCATTTGCCTCTCTTGGTATGGTTGCTGGTGTTATCTGCTGCATCGGCCTGGGTCTCGTCGCCATTTACACGTCGGATATCGTTGGCAAGGTCAAAATCGCCTATCCTGATGTGGCCCACTACGCCGATGCTGGACGGCTGCTGGCTGGACGCTTTGGTTACGAGGTGGTTGGAGCCATGTTTGTTTTGCAATTGACCTTTCTCGTTGGATCACACTGCTTAACTGGTACCATTGCCTTCCTTAACATCACCGACAACGGAGCTTGTTCAGTTGTCTTTGGCGTAGTCTCGGCTATTATTCTGCTACTCCTTGCCATCCCGCCCTCATTTGCCGAGGTAGCTATTCTGGGTTACGTCGACTTCGTTTCCATCTTGCTGGCCATTGGTATCACCATTATTGCTACTGGTATCAGCGCCGGTCAGTCTGCAGGTGGCATGTCCTCAGTCGCCTGGTCGGCCTGGCCCAAGGAGGGTCTCACCTTTGCCGAGGCGTTCATTGCAATTACCAACATCTGTTTCGCCTACAGCTTCTCCATGTGCCAGTTCTCCTTTATGGATGAAATGCACACCCCCAAGGACTATGTGAAGTCTATTTGGGCGCTGGGTCTTATTGAGATTTTCATCTACACCGTTACAGGTGCTCTTGTGTACTCATTTGTCGGTGTCGACGTCAAGTCCCCATCGCTGCTCTCTGCTGGCCACACTGTGTCCAAGATTGCGTTTGGCGTCGCCTTGCCTGTCATCTTTATTTCCGGATCTATCAACACGACTGTTATTGGCAGATACATCCACGGCCGAATCTACAAGGACTCAATCACCCGATTTATCAACACCCCTAAAGGTTGGGTTACATGGCTGGCCGTTATTACCGCTGTCACGGTTGCCGCTTTTATCATTGCTGAAGTGATTCCGTTCTTCAATGACCTTTTGTCGATCTCTTCGTCTCTATTTATCTCTGGCTTCACCTTTTACATGCCTGCATGGATGTGGTTCAAGCTCCTCAAGAAGGGAAAGTGGTACGCCAAGGAAAACCTGCTGCGATCCGTGGCAAACGCGGGATGCTTCATCATTGGCATTGTGGTCTTGGTCTGCGGCACCTATGCAAGTGTTGATGACATTGTGAGTCTTGCATCAGTGTTTCCTTTTTAAACTTGGCATTAAGCACACAACTGACTCTTATCAGATAATATCCTTCAAGAATGGAAGAACTAGAGGCGTCTTTGCCTGCGGACCGATTGCATAATAGAAAGCGATTTCTTTTTGAAGTTTTTATTTTGTGTTTCTGAGCTGGAGGAATGAATAAGCGGGTTACTCATCAACAACAAACTCATTTATGAAGCATTAATCAAGATGACATTATAAAAGAGTTGTCTGACGGTGTGTGGTGTGAATGCTGAAGTGATGACATCCGTTACTAACCCTGGTTGCCTTTTATAAGTTGGCGATTTGCCGATTTTTAGGCCGTTTCGGGGGCTATTGCCCCTCCTCGTAGCTACATGGCCATGTTGCGACCTTGGTCTTACGGAGAAAAATGCTGGCGTATTTGATCAGAGCCTGCACCTCGCAGGCCTGATCAAGTGCTAGGGTATCTACGGAAGACCAGGTCAACTCAATTCAGACGGTCCTGTGTGCGTGTGGACAGTGGAAACATTGTCAAGAATCATGGGTCTCATAACGATTACCGGAAACACAGCTCGCCGTCGCGCCCTCGTTATGTTCTCTTGCAAACTCTTTATGGATGCCTAATGCGCACCATCTTTACAGTTCCAAATTGCATGAAAACCACTCAAGGAAGACAAACATCTCCATCAACCAAGGCCTTCACAATCTTATTCAGCATGTCGTGTCCAATCCTGAAACAAGGACTATGAATCGTCTCCCTCGCCCACAGGTCCGTACACGCCTGCAACGTCTCGAGAATGGTTTGTCTTGGTGGGAGTGCGAATCCCTCTGCCAGCGGAGCATCTTTTCTGAGCAAGTGAATCGTTGCTGTTATAGCCGCCGCAAACAGATCTAGCATGTACATTCGGAAGAGCAAATCTGTGCCATTGGAAGCTTGATCTTGGTCGTGCAGATCGTGCTGATGCACAAGCAGCGCCAGACTGCACTCGAGAGAGGCCCAGTACGAAACGGGGTATTTACTAGGTGCATCGACCTCGAGCGCATGACGGCGATGCAAGACGAGCAGAACGCGGCGGAAGAACATGTCCAAGGTGATGCGAAGCGTGCGTGGCCCTTTGACGTGCTCGAGTATCCTCATGCACTGTCGTATCTGGGCACTGTATTCAACGATTTCCTGGTAAGAGGGGAGGGTCTCATCCGCATTCACGAAGGAGATGATCTTGATTATTGTCGGGCAAGATGAGTATATGACCTGGTGCCACGCGCGAGCCGCCGTGTTGAGAGGCGCAAAATGGCCCGCTGAATCCTGAGGCGCAACGTCGTGGATGGATATGCACGACGGCATGCCTGATATCATGGCCACCTGGATATTGAAATACAGCAGGGTACTCCAAATGATGCGGCCCGATTCCCAATCCTCGTACACGACTGGGTGCGAGTGAAGCGGTGGATCGGGTCGGTGGAATCCCAAGCAGATGGCCAGTCTGACGACAAGGCCTAGCAGGTTCCAACAGGCGTCAAATGACCAGCAGGTGGCATTGGTGGTCAACTTGGCCAACACGATAAGACACATGCTTCTCATGGTGGAGATGTTGGGTCTCAGCATGAAGGGCGTCTTGGCGAGACAGGCTTCCGCCGCCATGCACAGTTCCACGGTTGGCGCAGTCCTCTTCGTGGCAGCCAGTTGGCCAAGTGCCAGGACCATGAGGAACTGGCTGAGCCAGGACGCATCCGCAGATGCAGGGTCTTCCCAGTACTCGGCGACACGGTCCTGGAATTGCTCTGTGTCGATAATGGGGTGAACCGTCTGATAGAGACCGAGGTAGCAGCATACATAGTTGTCGCATTGGTCGCGGTACGAGTCGATCAGGGCGCGAACCTTGTCAGCGTCCACGAAGGGCGCGGCACGAGGACTGTTAAAGGGGAAGTTGTCAGGCAGCATGATGCCACAGGCAACGCCATGGTTGCGGTGGATGACCTCGTCGGTGGCGATGCCGGTAATGGACACGACCTGGTTGATACAGCCAAGCTAGGCAACGTTAGTCCATGTGTGGATGTTGACGGTTGACGTGAGAGGAATCTTGCGATGAGCACCTTTGAAAGCAGACTCTTCCAGTGGCTCAACCCCCGGTGTCGCGAATGCCATGTCGCGAGAGCAACTTGCGGGTCCTCCTCTGTTAAAACATATGGCGGTGACGGAGCACCGGATGAGGGCAGGCTGTTGTTGGCTTCTATCCTGTGCGTATATTCGCAGTGTTTGGCCCAGCCAGAGAGGCGACATCGCGCGCATGGTTCCTTTTTGTCGCATTTGATCTTGAGGCGGTGGCATCGGACGCAGGACAGGCGTGCCCGACGACGTTTGCGCTCTGCCTTTGGGACAGGCTCTGGATTTACACGGTGATGAGATGGTTTGGGAGCACCATCATGGTCGAGCAGGAGAAGAGGGCTGGGAGGAGGAGGAGGAAGAAGGAAATCTTGCGATGCGCCCGTGCCCAACGGCGTCGACGGGCTTGAGCCGGATGTTTCTGGCTCGGGGTGCCGGGAGAACGAACAAGCTGCCTTGGCCGAGGCGCATGGCGAGCAACGGGGCGAGACGCGGTCGCATGGGACCTTTTGCTGGCGGCACCGGACGCAAGATGTGGCTTGGCGAGACATGAGTGTGGCCTCTGAGGCTCCGAGTCTCTGACAATGGAGGAGACGTCTGGTGGTTTCACATTTGGTGTGGGGTGATGCAACGGCAAAGGTGCATCGAGGTTGGCGATTTGCATCCAGGATGAATATCTCAAGATATAGCCGCCCTCTTCTCTCTACCCCGGATGTCCGAGCTGGTCTGTCAGCAACGGGGTGGATGTGGTGGTGAGGGCTGAAAGGTTGTGGCTGTGGGGGGTTGTCGCTGGAACGGAGCAAATTAGGGGCCAACACCCACTAGAATGGTCTGTGGCGTGTTTTCTAGGCTTACGGCCCGCTTATCGCCGATTGAAAACTCGGCACGGACATGGGCATGCGTGCTCCATGGTCTGGCTGGTGCATAATCATTGCTCGACATGTTTCGAGCATGGCATTGGCCGCTGGAGGCATCAACAGACAGGATCGAGACCGGGACGAGCATGCTGTATCAAGCGCGATACTTGGGTTTAGTGCAAAGATGGTAGTATATTTAAATAATTAGACATGGACATATCAAGTATAGCATGAAAAATATAACAAGTTTTTTTTATAAAAAAAAACACTCTTCTCAAATTTGAAACACAGGTTACCAGACTTGCCAAGTTCTGCCATCAAGCCTTTAGAAAGACTTGAATCTCGGGATCCGATATCTGTGGCTTCAGAACGTCTATAAGCTGGCTCCAAAACCTCTTTCTCAAACTTTTGGCATCTTCCGAATTAACAAGCGGGCCAGAACTGCGATGCTGTTAGCTTTGCAAAATGGCAGTAAACGAAAGGCACGTACTCTGCAACGTGGTCATGAGTCCACAAGCGCCCGTGGCTATCTGCTCCCACCAGTGTCCCGCTAACCAAAGTCCTGCTCCCTTGTTCGAGTGTTCTGGCGCCCGTCCACTCAACTAGGGAGAAGATCAAACCTGTCAACCCGCCTATTTTAACCATGCCGTCCTTGCATAGACTCGGGCAGACGGTGTTGACTATTACTTCTGACGAATTAACCCTCGAAGCAATCTCACACGTCGCCCACATGGTGAAGAGCTTGGAGGCCCAATACTGCTCGAACAACTTGAAGCTTTTCGCATTGTTCAAGCTTTCCAGCAAGTTGTCCGCATTTTTCAACTTGGCCATCGAAGGGTACATCATGTATCCCGTGCTGCCTACGATCTCCAAGTGGACTGGTTTCGCGGTAGCAGCCCCGGTGAGTTTAAGCTTTGGCAGGAGGAGGAGTGCGAGCAGAACTGTTGAAAGCGTGTTGACCTGCAGGGCCGATTCCCATCCCTCGGGGCTCTCTTCGTACAAGTTGGGAAAGACGCCCGCATTGAGGATGGCGACGTGAATCTCGTCAAAGTCTGCAGATACTGTCTTGGCAAACTTTTGAACAGAGGCGAAACTGTTCAAATCCAATGATACAAGATGGATATTGGCCGATTTGTATCCGGTTTCTTTCTCAATGAGCGCCTTGGCCCGTTGGCCTCTTTCCATGGACCGAATTCCCAGTATCAACCGTGAAGCACCAAGTTTGGCAAACTTCTTGGCAGCCTCCAAGCCTAGGCCGCCAGTTGCACCAGTGACCAGGACAGTTTTCCCGGCAAACGACTCCACCGGATCCCGACCGGGGTTTTTGACAGCATATCTTCTGGTTGCAAAGTTGGGGATCACAGGAGGAGTGGTGGTTACGGCCATGTTTAAAGGCGGGAGCTGTCAAGTTACGACGGCAAGACAACTTGTGCTGGGAAAAAGAAAGACGAAAGGTGGCAAGCAAGGTGTAGTGGTATTGAACGATGGTGTCCCTCTGAGACATGCAAGCAATTAAATTACATGGGAAATGCGAACTTGATATAATACCATCTGGCTGATGCTCCGATTTTGGTCGGATCCGATTCGGAATCGGAGGCGCCCCACAGCCCCACCATCCACAGAAAGTCTGGACCATCGTCGGAGTCGTCATGCTGACCAAGCATCAGCGTTATCCTATTGGTACCCCTGAGTGCTTCTCAAGACTGATGTTACGCTGCTCATGGCACGGCATCGCGGACACATGCGTTTGTGGAACCAAGAGTCGCAGTGGATAATGGATAGGCAAAGCTTGGCACGACGGCAGGCGTGCGATCGCTGTCGCGGCCACAAACTCCGGTGCAACCGTGACCCGACTCTCCTTCACGCCGTCTGCCGGCGTTGCCAAAGAGCCGGCGCCCTCTGCAAAACTACCGCTGCAGCCCCGATTGGGCGGACAACCGGCCAAACGTTTGGCACAGCCGGGCAGGGGAACGACATGGTCGCCGCCAGGGCCGAAGATTCTGGCAAGTAGCTATCCGGCCTTGATCAGCTTGACTCGGGGGTTTGCTAACTTGCACTCCCAGCCGCCATCTATCAGCAAGACTGGGTCATCGGAGGCTTGAGATCCCCTGCCGGATCGGAGACTCCGCCCAGAGAAGACTTTCTGGGGCTAAACGCTCCCTTCTCAAACGAGTTTGGGTCGGTGCTGCAGGGAGGTAGCCCCCTGCTTTCCATGATATTGAGGACTCCCGGGGGCGCTCTCGACGAACCCGGCTCGTGTTTCGATACGTCGCCAGGCTCTCCGAACCTGGTTGGGGGCCAAACTCAAGATGGCTTTCCACCCCATGAAGCTCCTCCCCTGACAACAGACTCACAACACCGGCCTGCAGACCTACGTCTCCAGGCGGAAGAACCAGCAGACGAAAGATCACGGCTGATGAATGAGCTGTCACAGCTTGGAGCCAAACTGACCAGCGACTTGAACAAGATTTTGGTCTTGTCGAATCAGATTTCCGCTGCAGCCACCGATTACACGGACATAACGGCCGAACGTTTGCTCACAGACCTCGACGGCTTCGCGGGATCCAGGCATAGCCTTGGGGCCTTCTTCGGGGCAGCAGAGAGGTTCGCGGGCATCGTCCAACGCTTGAAGGAACCACCAAAGAGCGGCTGCGCGGGCGGCGTTCTCCCCGAACCCGGTGCCGAAGCCCCTCTCGCCCTCGCCATGTTGACCTGCTACACCTGCATTCTCAAGATATTCGGCACCATGCTCCGCTGTCTTTTGGCCGCGTTTCAGCACATCCCAAAGTCGTCTCTCGACGCCCCGAGGTCAAACGACGCAGATTCTTGTCTGCTCATCAGCGGGTTCAGGGTCACCAACTGGAGAGTTCAGATAAAGATGCAGCTCGCAATGGGCGAGCACATTCTAAACTCGGTTGTGACAGTCCTCGGTGCCCTTGGTGGCAACCGAAACACGTCCCTGATGTTGATTTTCCACCGCCTTCTCAGCGCAATGCTGAAGCCGGAAGGCGTTGACTCGTCCGCAGACGATCAATTTGGAATCAAGGAGATCCAACAACTAATCGACAATGTCAACAATGTCTTGTAGAGGTCTCAAGTAGTGGAACCGGAATATGTAATGACTTTGTTTGAGTTTAGGACCTAGGACATGTCACGAAAGGCAGCTGCGGAATTGATGCTTGTATTCGAAGCTATCCAACTAGAGATTAAGGGCCTTTTATAGATATTGAGGGTCCTTTCAACAAGGTCATCTAGGTCCTCGTTGGTACCTTGATGAGGAATTCTGAGTCATTGAACAGGCTCTGATGGCGTGAGACTTTGGAGGCCCGTGCGATATCTATCGTGATATCGGAAATACCCGTCGACACCCCTTGTAGGCTTGGTAGGGGCCGTTCTTGCGGGTCTTTATTGCCTTTGAGACGCGTGTGTATTTATCACTAGGTCGGGTGCGGTCCCTTGGGCATCCTTTCCGACTGTGCGATTTGAACATGTCATCATGAAGCTGCTGTTTAAATTGATATAGTGCGGCAAAGTGGCCACTGCTCCGGCTGCTTCCAACGCCATAGTAGGAAGCTATTCATAATGCAGACTTCAAGCAGGAAGCCTCATGCTAATGCCTACTACAGTCCCTGGTAAATTAGTAATTGTATCCTTTGCCAGCTTCTGCTAGGGAACATTACCAACTGATTAGACCGTTGTTGCGTATTTAATTATCCGTGTTGAAATTGCTGCCACCAAGCTGGCCCCACCTATTTCCTGCGTCATCCGGCATCTCGAGCAGCAAGAAAAGCCTCACAAGGGCGCCCGGTTCTAAATGCAAAGTCTCAGGAATCAGTACAGTCCTCAGGGGACCCAACTTGGTGTCCGCAGCCATCTAGAACCTCTCTGCTGTCTACGTAGTGGCCACAGCACTCCCCGTTGGCCCGCCGCGTGACACAAGGCGGCTCTGGCTGCGTAGCTAGATTCGAATATGCCGTCATTTAGCAGATGCAGGATGAGGACAAACTTGTAGGTAATGTAGAGAAAGGACAACGTTGTACAAGAGCTTTTGATTCTGCCCTCGAGCATTGTCAAACTGAGAAAGACAGAAAAGTCCCTGCACCAGCCCTGCCACGCCTTTCTGAGCTTGCAACAAGTTGACAACCATGGTGGTTGAGACGATTCCCATCATGAAGCCAGTCTGAGCAAGATCCTCGCCGACCAGCTCGCCGTCCCGTGGATGCCTGCGTTTTCCCAGAAAGGCGCCCCGTACCACTGACTAGTCATCTACTTGCTTAAGCAAAAGGCCGGTAATGACAAGTTTAGCCTCACGCTATTTAGCTTTAACATGTTCCGATCTATCTAGGACGAGAATACGGCCGCCGTCATGGCTCGCCACAGTATCCCTAGGGCTGACGTGGAACTGCAACTAACGCGCGTGCACAGCATGAAGCCGCCTGTAAAGGCTCGCAGCTAGGAAGCTAAGCATAGGGTCCCAAGTATCGCCACCTTTGGAAGTACACCAAGCGTATCAAGGGCATATCTAATGCCAGGGGCTGGACTAACAGGAGGTGATTGGCTGGGATAGTGTGGTGAAGATGTGTATTATATTGGCGCATAGTTGCCTAAAAAACGAAAGAATCTTGTGTGGAACAATACATTGTGCAACATTTCAGCATGGCAGCTGCATGGACGCGCTGACGTCGGTAACAGATCATTGGGTACAGGCTGTGTCCATGTTGCATCTTCCAACATATTACCTGCCCATGATCTTGTTCATTGCATTCTAACATGAGCACATTTTTTTTAGCACCGTCCCAGTACGAGGCGACCTCGATGCTCAACGCAGGCGTAGTATTCATTACATATTCATATATATCCCCCATCTGGCTACAAAAGAGTGGCTGCTTTCGAATTTGTCAAGTTGGTTATTTTTGATATACGTACTGTCCTGTAGTTGCCATTCAGTGGTTAGTTATTCATCGCATTCAACATTCAACCTCGTTAAAAGGCCACTTGATCTGATTAGACTCACAAGCATACCGTCCCAGCCAAAACAGCTCAACGGCCAAGTAATAGTAGCCAAGCCACCAGCCCAAAAAACAGGCCTGACAAAAGGCCTCAGCAGCTCGTCGACAACCTTGCGTGCATACTCTTGGGCGCTTAAAAATTGTGCTCCGTCTAGCATGTGCCGCCCCTCAATAAAGCTCCTAGCCGGCTGATATAGACTGTTTGCCGGTAGCTTCGTGACAGGCGCATTATCAAATAGCCCTGTGCGCACGCTGCCCGTCTTGACTGTGACGACGTGAACGCCCAGGGGCGCGAGCTTGGGCCGGAGCGAGCTGCCAAGCGTCTCAATGGCTGACTTGGACGCGTTATAGATGCCGAAAAGGGGCGGGCACAGAAATCACATACATACGGCCCAGACGTAGATGTTTTCACAACCATCAGACAACCTACATGTCCAGCTCAAAGACCTATTCAGAAGGCGAACCAAACAACTCCATGTGAATATGCTCTTCGTCCACGCCCATCAAGGTCAACGCCCTGCTCTGAGCCCTCATAAACGGCAACGGGCCGCGGATGTAGTAATCTGCCCCGGGCAGCATCGCCAACTGTTTAATCTTGTTCAAGTCGACCCTGCCTCAAAATCAGAATCAAGCCCCCTCTCATCCCGCTCCGTAACCTCCTCATAAAAGACGGCCCTTCTCACCTGCGCATTATTGGCCACAATCTCCGCCAGCGCAGCCTTGATGGCATGCGCGCACCCATTCCGCACCGCGTGAACAAACACCACCCTCCGCCCGGCAGCCTCGTCAACAAGCGTCTTGAGCATGGCCATGATGGGCGTCAGCCTAACCCCGCCGCTGACAAGGATAACCGGCGTCGAGGCGTTCACGTCGAGCACAAAGTCGGTAAACGCTAGAAAGGCGACATTGCGCGCATAGTTCCTTTTTATCGTATTTGATTTCAAGGCGGTAGTATTAGACGCAGGATAGGCATGCCTAATAACGTTTGCCCTCTACCTTTAGGATAGACTCTAGATTTATATAGCCTTAATAAGATGGTTTAGGAGTACTATTACAATTAAGTAGAAGAGGTGTTACGTGCCGGAATCCCTACAAGTATGGACGTAGGGATTGACGTACTCGAGGTTAGATTAGGTGTAATAAAGGTCAAGTTCATTAAATGCGTAATAAAAGACAAAGTGCAGGTACTGTTCTGTATGGTGTAAGGTTCTTGTCTCTTTGTTCTATCTGGAGGTCAGAGCTGACCATCGTTGGGTTCAGTCACGTGTGGTCCCTTTAGGATCTTGTCACGATTTACACCGTAAAAAGAGGGCTAGGAGAAGGAGGAAGAAAGAAATCTTATAATATACTTATACCTAATAGTATTAATAAGCTTAAGCTAGATATTTCTAGCTCAAGGTGCTAGGAGGGTTCGTATTCCGTGCCGCCCTCTTCTCTCTACCCTGCATGTCCGAGCTGTTCTGTCAGCAACGGGGGTGGATTGGCTGGGCAACCCACTGTCTACCATGAACCTGTCGTCGTTTAAGCGCTTCCACTGTGATTCTTGCCCCAATACAGGAGACGGATCTTAAATTAGAAACGAGTATTAATTGGATACTGGATACTGAGCTACAGTAACTGGACCTTCAGACCCCAATGTTTTATTTCTGTCGCACTAGTCACTGGGCACGTGTGACAATTTCCGACCAGCAAGACCAAAGGCACGTGACTCCGCGCCAAATGACAAAGCACGACGCGTTCTGGCATTTTCCCAAGGTGCTCGGAGCCAATTTCTCTGGGTTCAGATGCCAAACACAGCAAAATGAACACACCACCGACAGGAGTTCTCTCAGACTCCTCTCATATGGTCCAGCTTGCTATCAACTCCATGCACGATCATCTCTCCAAGCGGCTGGAGGAAGTGGCTAAAAGCCGGGAGGAGGCAACTCCGGAGCCCCCATCGCAGGAAGCCGTCGAGGAGTGTCATCAATGGCGGTGCGAAGTGCTGCGTGGGCATTTTAGAGCAGACGAAGCCGACAAGCTCCGAATGAGCATTCCACGGCGCGATTACTGGGAACGCGAATACGCCCACTATCACGACGCCCTCCAGCGGCGCATGTGGCAGAAGGTTCGTGCTGCCCACGGAACGAATGGGGAGCCTACGGCGGACCACTGGCGGACTCTCGCAATGATGTACAGACGTCTCTTGAAGCACAGCGGGCTCTCCATGACAGAAGTCAGGGTGCTTCGACACTCGATCGAGGACCAGAAGTACTGGCAAGAGGAGGCACATGTCCTACAGCAAAGCGTGACATTGCGCGAGGACGAGATGCGGCAGGCGCTTCAGAAAAGTGACCACGCCCGGCGTCATCATCAGACGCGGTGGC
The DNA here is from genome assembly GCA_020975405.1 of Keithomyces neogunnii. Lineage (NCBI taxonomy): Eukaryota > Fungi > Ascomycota > Sordariomycetes > Hypocreales > Clavicipitaceae > Keithomyces > Keithomyces neogunnii. The sequence continues at coordinate 766,838 of JAIOWQ010000009.1, read as the reverse complement.
CGCGCCCAACTGAGCAAAGAAGACAATCAGATGGCAGCATGGCAAGCAGGACAAGGTCCCGAACGAAGCGTGTGCTGGGAGGCGCCAAAGTCCGGCGCTAAAGCTGCATGGCCCTATTCCTGGTCACGGAATAAAGACCGAACCCAGCCGCTGCAACCCCCTTGGGTCCCAGAGCCGAGCTACATTAATTTGGCCATCAGACACAACACCCGCCATGGGAAGAATGGGGCCGTATACGTCAATGAAATGGCAGGAAGGGATGGCAAAGGAGCGCATGCGTCAGTCATAATGGTCAAGGACAGGCTGACTGGGAACATATTTGGCGCCAAAGAGCCGTACTATAAGCTAAGCGACGATGCTGACACTGCGAGAAAGCGATTCGAGGCGCTACAGAGGGAGTATGCCTATATCATGGAACTTGACCATGTGAGCAGATCTTGCTGCTGCTCAGTTTGGGGCGGCTATCGACCCGAATTGGTACGATGCTAATTGCGCCTCGTCTAGCCGTATATCGTGAAAGCGTATGACCTGGTCTTGGCCGATGATGTTACTCTGCCGCCATGGATATGGTCGAGTATATACCTCGCAATCTCCTCGAGACCCTGGCGGATCTCGACGAACGTCACAGATTAGCAGCATTGTCCCACCTGTCCAGCGCGCTGCAGCACATGCATGCGCAGGGCATGACGCACCGAGATGTGAAGCTGGACAATGTCCTCGTGCAATTTCACGGCCAGGAAATCATAGTCAAGCTCGCCGACTTGGGCACATCAAAGCGTAATGGGGTGGGGAAGGTGAGTACTTTTACCGGGACGGAGATGTATATGGCTCCTGAATTGTTCCAAAACCCTCGGCAGTATACAAGTAAAGTCGACATGTGGTCCCTTGGCCTCATCGGGATGCAGCCATTTACAGCATGGGACACTGCCTCGGACGAAGATTGGGATCTAAATGACTTTGGTCCCTGGATGTGCGCTGTGTTAACTGGGAGGGCGAGAGCCAAGTCTATTATTCCGAAGCACTTGCCAAAACATGTCCCAATCGTACGAGTCACGTCCTGCCCACAATCTCCACACACCCATGGCCATTGACCCCGCGGTTCTGGAAGCCATAACCAGGCACCAATCTCAGTGGTGGGACTGCTTGTTACTGTTGGTCATTAACCTCTGGTCCATGGCAAACCATTGGCCTGTACCATGGTTGAGGCTCTTCCGCGGGCGTGCCACACGGGCAAGAATGAGTTAAAGAGGTTGACCCCCACGGCCGCCCAGCTGCAAGTGCCGTAGGGGAATCGGACCGTCTTGGTGGCTGCAAGCCACTGCAGATTGTTCTTCACCTCCCCAGCTTGTCGAGGTGCAGCTCATGGTCAATTGCCGAGGTCAAATCTTTGCCAGACGTCATTTGCCGATCCGTGTGCCAAAGGCTCGATACGCCAGCTTTAAGTTACTGTAGCACATGAAGATGTGAAAACGATGGCGTGTTCAACTCCACTGAAGAATCTCGCACGACAAGTCTCGAATTTGGAATGGGCCGACCCCAGCTGGGGTAAAAGCACAAACCGCCTGACAAGCACACATTCAAGCTTGCCAAGGGGACGCATTGTCCTCCGTCGGACTCAGCAGCCTTCGTTTTCGCCTTGGCCACGCCAAGATTAAGTTCCCCAGGCCCCATAAATCCATTCCAAGGCACTCAAAACCCAATTTGCATGCTTCCATGTTGTGCGTCCCCCATGTTTTTGGTCTTGACACCTCCATGACGCTCCTCCATGACACTCCACCCCATTATTGCAACCCCAAGCGGAGTGAAAGGAAGGGGTTCTGGGGATGAGATTGTGGAGATGATGCATCATGTGGTGTTCTCCCTTTGATCAAAATGCTCCAGGGAGACGACGCGCACCCGGCCTGTTGGCGATATAAAACATCCGTGGCAAGTTCTTTTCCTGTTTCCACTTGCCTCTGGCAAACCATTCAATCTCGTCTTCTTGCCCCAGCCAAGCCATGTCTGGAGACAACATCTCGCCTGCTCCTGTGGCACACACAGCACTCGAGAAGAATGTTGTCGTCGAGAGCCTGGAAGACGTCCGGCACGAGTCCCAGCTGCCGCAGTTGCCTCGGATCGACCCTTCGCGGCGAGCGGCCGTCGAGAAGAAGCTGAAGCGGAAGCTCGACGCTCGCTGCAGCCTCTTCATTCTCATCTACATCATGAACTATCTCGACCGCAACAATATCGGCGCGGCGCGTCTCAAGGGGCTCCAGGATGAACTCGGCCTCGACAACACGCAGTACGCGACCTGCCTGAGCATCCTGTACGTGGGCTACATCCTGATGCAGGTGCCGTCAAACATGTTCATCAACCGCATCCAGAGGCCGTCCCTGTATATTTCATGCGCCATGCTGCTCTGGGGCATAATCTCCACGCTCTCCGGCAACGCCAAGGACTTTGCCGGAATGGTGGTGATCCGCTTCTTCCTGGGCTTCATCGAGGCCGCCTTCTTGCCAGGCGCGCTGCTGATCCTGTCCAAGTGGTACACGCGCCGCGAGCTGACGACCCGAAACGCGCTCCTCTTCTGCGGAAACCTCATCTCCAACGCCTTCTCCTCCCTCGTCGGAGCCGGCGTGCTGTCCAATATGCAGGGCGTCTTGGGGCACTCGGCGTGGCGGTGGCTCTTCTGGATCGAGGGCGCTGCCACCATGGCCATTGCCGTCTCAGCTGCCTTTATCCTGCCGGACCTGCCGCACAACGCACGCGGCTTCACCGAGGAGGAGAGGGCAGTCGCGCAGCTGCGGATGATTGAGGACGTGGGCGAAGCCGACACCGACTCGGCCGAGCAGGGCGTCTTTGACGGTCTCTTGATGGCTCTGAAGGATTGGAAGATCTACATCATGATGTTGACCTTTACTGCCTATGTCGTTGGATTGTCCTTCAACGCCTTCTTCGTGAGCTTGACCCGGATATAACTCATCGTGGGAACCTCGTCAGCTGACAAGTGTGAACAGCCCTCTCTCACCGGCACTCTGGGCTTCGCATACGTGCCCACATTGCTCATGAGCTCGCCGCCCTGGGTATTCTCGTGCCTCGTTTCAGTCATCAACGCCTGGCACGCAGATCGAACGCAAGAAAAGGTAACTTTGAACCCTTCCCCCCAACTCTACCTCTCAATGCCCAACCTTTAACCCACCCACCTACAGTTCTGGCACATTGTCGGCCCCATCGTCATGGGCCTTGTCGGGTTCATCATCAGCATGTCCACGCTCAACGTGGCAGCTCGCTACGTGGCGCTGTTCCTTCAGGCCGGCTCCTATGCAGGCTTCATCGTCTTTTACTCGTGGATTAGCTCCTCATTCCCCCGCCCGCCCGCAAAGCGTGCCGTGGCCATTGCTCTCATCAACGCCTTCAGTCAGCTGGGCAACGTCGCTGGCTCCTACGTCTGGGACCTCAAGGACAACGGGTACCGCAAGAGCTACGGCATTGTACTGTCCATGTTTGGCATCACCATTGTGGGCTGCTGGATCTTCAGGACCATACTGGCCAGCCTCAACACGAAGCTGGAGGAAAAGGAGGCTTTGGAAACGGGCCGTGGCGAGGAGTACATGGGGGATGCGGATGAGTCTCTCCGCATGCGCAAGGGATTCAGATACCTGGTATAAATGTAGAGTTGTGTCCTGTAACATGTCTTTCTTTGGGTCATGGCGTTTAGGGACGTGACAAGAGTGAAGGGTTCCCTCGAATTCCAACGCTCGACCGACAGCCCTAGCCAGAGCCCATAATGCTTCCCACGATGCCCGCTAAGAACCATCGGGATCGGGATGATTCGCCCATTCTCTCGTGGCCATGCCGAGTCCAACCATGTCATTTCCAGCTTTTGGCTCCAGCTCCAAGACCACGACGTCGTTTGGGCGGCCTGTAGAGTGCAGATACGCGCCAGGGACGTATAAACTCTGCTGGGGTCCAACGACCCAGTACCGACCCAGGTGATTTCCGTTGACCCAAACGTTGCCCTTGGTGCCGTTGGGAAGAGACAGGAATGTATCGCCGCTGAGATTGTTGCTGGCTCCCCTGGGCAGATGAAACGCGCCCTTGTAGAAGACGGGAGTTTGCCCATTCTTGATCTCGGGGATTACGGTGTTCTTTTCAAGGACAGAAGGCAGCTCTGTCAGGGGCAAGCAATAGGCGGACCAGGCTTCGAGCACAGTGGTCCCTCCGACGCTTACGTTGCCGACGATGCCCTTTTCCTGTTCCCTGAGCTGTTGGTTGAAGTCTATCCGACCTAGGTTCTCGACAAGTAGCTGGATGACGTCGCCTTCCTTCAAGTCCACCTTGACGGCGGCCGGCGTGGCATGCGTCCTGTCCACGACGCCCAGCCTGGCGCCGTTGACGTATACAATGACTCGATCACGGGGTCCGTCACCTACAGCAATCTCGCCGCTGGCGGGTCGGGACACGCGGTGTTCATACAGCACGAATCCGAAAGCCTGGCCCAGCTGATCCATGGTCATGGGATGGGTGGACTCGGCTGTAGGTTTGGCCCCTCGCGTGTCGAACAGAGCGAGAGCAGGCTGGAGCTTGAACTCATCGACGGCAGCCAGGCCGGGAAGCCTAGGGATATCGGGGATGGTTCCGGCGGGGACATGCCTGGAGATGACGTCGCGGATCTGGTGGTAGATTTCGGTCGGACGACCGCTCTCGTCCAGCGGCGCACCGTAGTCGTAGCTGGACGTGACGGCGTTGAGGCGGTTGTTGACCCATATGCCGCCGTTTTCGAAGCCCCAGTTTGTGCCTCCGTGGAACATGTATATGCTGAAGGAGTTGTTTCCAGCAAGGATCCAGTCGAGATCGTCGAGCACCTGCTTCGTGGCCGCCGGATTCCCCGATGTGTAATGGTGTGTCGTGCCGCCTGACCAGTCGTCAATCCAGGTGACGTAGTATTCTCCGTCGAGCTGGGGCCCGAGCACTGTATCGTCGGTAATGTATTTGTCCCGCGCGGCGAAGCCAATCTTGGGGTCGCCGTCCGTCTCGGCAAGGACGCCGTGAAGAGAGCCGTCCAGGGCGTTGCTTTCGCCCCCGCCATCGTTTGTGTAGAGGAACCCATCAAAGTTGGCCCTGAGCATGTCCGCCATGGCCTGTAGATACGCCTTGTCCTTGCCGAAGCTGCCGTACTCGTTTTCCAGCTGGGTCATGAGGACGGGACCGCCCCTGGAGATGTGCGTGCGGCTCAGATGCCTGCCAAGCCGCTCCAGATACTTACGGGACGCATCGAGAAACGGCTCATTGTTCTGACGCACGGCCATGCCAGGAATCTGGCTGAGCCAGGAGGGGAAGCCGCCCCATTCATGCTCGCCGCATATGTACGGCCCGGGACGGAGAACGACGTACAGCCCCTGCTCCTGGGCGAGGCGCATGAACCGCGCAATGTCATTGCGGCCCTCAAAGTCCCACTGTCCCCGTCTTGGCTCAATGTTGTTCCAGAAAATGTAGGAGAAGATCGTGTTGAGGCCCATGGCCCTTGCCATTTGCAGCCGTTGAGCCCAATACTGCGGCGGGATGCGTTGAGGGTCCATCTGGCCCCCAATCAGCTGGATTGGGGTGCCATTGAGCAAGAAGCTGTGGCGATCATAGGTGAAGTTTGCCTGACGAGGAGGCGTAGCCAGAGTCTCTGCGAGCGAGAAGAAGGCCGTTGCCCAGCCAAGGATTGCAGCGCCTTTGGAGAGCATTGCTGCCGGCGTGGTCCTATCGTGGGTGTTGGTGATGACTGATGGCTGGTAGTTTGTGCCTCGCCGTGTTGGGAAGGACTAGCCGGACAGACAACAAAACAACATGAAGCTGGAGATGGCGTTTATAAGAGAATGTTGCAGAGCACCGACGTGCCCTTTCCGTATTGGGGAATCACGCCAGGTCACGATTCGAGATGCGGGTTCTTGCCAAGACACTGGATCAGTTACCATGGATGTAAGACGACCCTGTGATGTCACCGTGGCCGAGGTGTCACACCAAGCTAATGTCTATCTGGTCTACTTTTCCCGTCGTGATATTTCTTGAAGACCCGGGATGAGCCATGAGTACGGAATAGCTTGCAGGTAATCCTCCTCCCGTGTGGGCACAGATTCAGGCTGGCAGCCAAGTGCCTTTGGTCGTCGAATTGGCGAGGGCAAGCAACGGCGTGTATCTCGACCGTGGCTAGACAGCGACGAAGCGGGGAAGCTTGACATGCTGCGATCGACGAGCTTCCGTATTGACGCATGGATCTGCGCTACCACCTGCACAATGACATGTCACTCAAGTGTGGAATAACCCGGATGACACACTTTGTATTTCCTCTGTATTGTAGGAGATGGGGTCGACGGCTGTTTGCTGAGGGGATTTGGGATGCATCATCCACGCAGCCGGCCATGAACGAAGAAGGGAGGATGGGAGATGTTGATGTCTTGCGGAATACTGGAGTGCAAGCAGTTGAAGACAATTGTTTGTGCTGGTTACAACATTCCTTCGTCAGAGGCCTTGTCTCCTCGATTTCCAGTTTTCAGCCGAGGCACCGCATCTGGTAGCCCTTGCATGAAAGCCAGCGAGCCTTTGCCAAGCCAAGCCCAAGGCGATTGAGAATGCAACACTGAGCCGGCTTTCCTGGCTTCGGCTCTGGCAGGACCAGTTGGCCCCGCAAGATCATTTAGAGCATTAGCAAATGTGTATTAATATTGAAACAACACACGCGTACTGGTATGTCAAAAGCATTCAAGCTCATCCCACATGGGCTGTCGTGCTAAAAACGGAATAGCAACACGGCAGCGCCAGCAGACATCAATGATTATTTTCCCGACGGAATCCTGGGCGTCTTCTATTCACGACGGCTCGGGATTTTGGACGGGTCCGGAACGGTGCCGTCGTCCGCATGTGTTGCAGCCACCCTTGATGTCTTTACTCCAACCTGCAACACATGCATGTCGTCAGGATGATGCCTACCAACAAATTATGCGTTAATCACTCGGCTGCTGATAACGGTTGAATGCACTCTCCATCGAACCAGTGCGTCTGTGCAAATGCGGATTCAAGAGCCCATTTCGGAACCAGCCAGAGGCGTAATGTAGAAACTACCGCCGGTGCAGGCCATCCAACTCCCCATGCCAACGTTGCAGAACACGCAACGTTGCACAAGGCCCATTGCACCAGGAAAAGGTTTACATGCTAATCTCTGTCCAAACGAACAGAGCTCCGCTAAAGTCTGGTCGTCTCCAAGTCGCGGAGCGTGTTGGAGCTTCCCTATTGAGCAACAGGCGTCCACGGCTCCATGATTGTGTTGAAGTAGTGACGTAAGAATACGAGTAGATCCTGAATCAAATCAGTTTTGTGCTGCAAGCTCAATCCGCGGCCGCGGCAATGCAGGATCGTCGTATAGATGGGCGGAGGCCTTGATTCGAGAAAGTACAAGTACTGAACCATGGCTCTGTCAACTGAGTTGAGCCGATAGCAAATCCACGGCAACTTGCACCGCTAATTCCTTTTGCTCTACGCTCATCTCGCACCCCCTCCCCCAAATAGCCTCCATGAAGGCCCAGATAATCATGGCCGCAACGGGCCTGGCGTCTTCCGCCGCCGCGCAGCCAACCGCGTTGCCGTTGCCGCCCATGGGCTTCAACAACTGGGCGCGCTTCATGACAAACATCAACGAGTCCATCTTTGTCGAGGCGGCCGAGGCCATGTCCAACAACGGGCTCCTCAAGGCTGGATTCAATCGGCTCAACCTGGACGATGCCTGGTCCGCCACGGAACGAGCCGACAACGGCTCCATGGTCTGGGACACTGTCAAGTTCCCCCGAGGCCTTCCGTGGCTTACGCGCTTCATCAAGTCCAGGGGCTTCATCCCCGGCATCTACACCGACGCCGGCAGCCTATCCTGCGGCGGATACCCCGGCGCCCTGGATCACGAGGCCGCCGACCTGAAGGACTTCCAGGACTGGGGCTTCGAGTATCTCAAAGTGGACGGGTGCAACCTGCCAGATGATGCAGAGGCCACGTACCACGAGGTGTACGGCCGATGGGCCAGGGCGATTGCCGCGGCAGACAAGCCCATGGTCCTGTCAGACTCGGCGCCCGCCTACTTCTCCAGCCGGAAGAACCTGACGGATTGGTACGAGGTCATGGGATGGGCCGCCGGCTACGGCCAGCTCGCGCGCCACTCGGCCGACGTTGCGACGTATCCCGCGGGCGACGGCTGGCGGAGCATCATGTTCAACTACGGCCAGAACGTGCGTCTTGCCCGGTTCCAGAGGCCCGGCTTCTTCAACGACCCCGACTTCCTCATCCCCGACCACCCCTCCCTCACCGTGGACGAGAAGAAGAGCCACTTTGCCCTGTGGTGCGCCATGTCCGCCCCCTTGCTTCTCAGCGCCGACATCCCCTCTCTCTCCGGCGACGTCATCGCCTACCTGACAAACAAGCATCTGCTTGCCGTAAACCAGGACGGGCTCGTGGAGCAGTCCACCCTGGTCAGCCAAGATGCCACCTGGGATGTTCTCACCAAGAACCTGGAGAACGGAGACCGCCTCCTCACCATTCTGAACCGCGGTGCCGCCGCCGCCGACATCGAGGTATCCTGGGAGAGAATCGGCTTCTCCGCGGGGGCCCTCGGAGGCGCCAACATCGACGTCAAGGACCTCTGGACAGGCAGGACCTTCAGCGTTGCCTCGTCGGCGGGCGGCGTCGCCGTGTCCCGGGTTCCCTCCCACGGCACCGCCGTCTTCCGCATCGCCAAGACGGCCAGTCCCGTCACTGCCACCGGCATCATCTTCAACACAAACACGCTCAAGTGCCTGACCGACAACACCTCGGGCAGGGCGACCTGGTCTGCCTGCAATGCCGTCGACGCCCAGACGTGGGCCGTCCGCGCCGGTGGCCACGTCAGCAGCCTGCTCCGTCCCGACGAGTGCATCGCCGACTCCCACGGCAGCATCGTCTCTCGCCGCCCCGGCTGTCGCTCCGACGCCTGGACGTATACCATTTCCGGAAACCTTGTCAACAGTGTTTCTGGCAAGTGTCTCACCGAGGCCGCTGACGGGTCTGCCACCGCCGAGGCCTGTGGATATCTTCTTAACGAGCAGGTCGTTGCTCTTCCGGTTGGTGTCGAGGTTGTTGAACACTAGGGCACTTTATCGGACCAGGCCGTACTTGACGATGCAGCACTGCACCAACCGTAGTAAATCAACCAGATGTGCTTTTTGTATTGAATTTGCAACTTCCAGGTTCCACTGAAAGTGCTCATGGAGCTCGCACGACTTTCCAGTGCTGACACAAGTAATACACTCGAGAGCTTTGTGAAGAGAAAATCTCGTCTTGATTTGAAACATGAACTGCTAGATTTTGAAACACGTTTGCCAGCGGCTTAATTTGGTATCGAAAACGACAGACTGCAACCCCCCAGCTAATATACGTAGATGAAATCTTCATTCTTCAAGTCGGTAACATCGTCAAAGGCCTTGTCGCCCACCGTCTCGGACTCTTCCACGTGGTTCAGCACCTCGGTCTCCTGCGCAGCACCCTTCTGCATGCTCAGGTCAGTCAGGTGCTCCGACTTGCCCATCGACTTGCGCTTCGCCGCCTGCCTGGCATTGAGGACGCGGATCAAGACCATGCCCAGCACAATCAAGACGGCGAGAACGACGAACAGGGCGAGGTTGACGCGCAGGCCCCTGTCGTAGCGCGGCTTCTCGCTGGGCTTGAAGAGCTGGGGGCCAATGACGTTGCCGGCGCTGGCTCCCACAAAGAGCATCGCCGTGGTGACCTTTCTCTTGGTATCGCCGGCCGTGTTCTGGCCGGACCACGAGTATATGAGGGGCGAGATGCCCGGGTAGAAGGAAATGATGTAGTAGCCGGCGAGAAGAACGGCCCTGTCGCTCTTCTCGCGGCCAACGGCGAGCAGGATGGCGCAGCCGGCGATGGGGGGCAGGCAGAGGAGGAGAAGGATGGGAGACTTCATATTGATTCTGTCGGCGAGCCATGCGCCGCCCAGCGTGGCAATCAGTTGCACCGCACCGAAGGGAATGTTGAACAGGATCGTGGTGAATTTGTCAAAGCCAAACGATTGGATGATGAGAGGGCCAAAGGTGGAAATACCGCCGCTGGGGATGCTGTGTGCAACTGGTTAGCAGATGACCCTGGAGGGACAGTGTTGCAAAGGGGGGGGGAGAACTTGCGAGATAATCAGCATGAGTAGTAGCCAAAGCCAGGTTTTCGGGTCAAGCATGCACTCCTTGACATGATCCCACTTCCACACGCCGGACCCGATGCCCATCTGATTCATTCGAAGACGCTCAATGGCGATGAACTTTTCTTCTCGGTTCAGGAACTTGGCTTCCATTGGAGAGTCGGGCATGAAGAGGCTGCTCGACGTCAGTCTGGGCGGCAGGATGTGGCAGTCGGCAGGTATACTTACAACATGACGACGGAGAATGCAACCGTGACTGATCCGCAAAACAAAAAGATGATCTGCCCCTCGAATTAGATTGGAGCCGTGGCTAACAGACGGCCGAGCATACCTGGTACGGCTTCAACGACGACTGAATGTGGCCCAGGCCATATGTCAACAGACTGCCCAGCTACGGGCAACAAAGGTCAGTTTTCAGTTCTTTCCACAAGCAGCCGCGTCAGATGACCTACCATGTTGACGACACCCAGCATGGCATACCACGAGGCATTCCTCGACGTCTGTTCTTGTCGTCGATACCACATCTGGACAATGGCAATAAAGGTCGGAGCTATGGCCAATAAGCAACTGCCCCCCCTCTTCCCAGCTGGAATCGACAAAGGCGTCACCTACCAACTGAAGCCTCAAAGGCTCCGAGCAAGACTCTGGAAGCTATCAACCCCCCAAAGTCCTTGGCAGCCGTCATACCGACGAGCACGGCGCCCCAGCAAAACACCATGGTTGCGGAGAATTTGCCCACGGGAAACTTGACCAGACTATACGCCACCAGGGGTTGGAAGACGAGCTGGGCCAAATACACAACAGATCCAAGCCAGGAGAACTGGTCCCCGACAAGGTGCGTGTCTTCAATCAGGCCAAACACTGAAGCATATGACAGAGTCGTCTTGTCCAGAGACTGAAGGCAGTAGACGAACAAGAGGATGGGCAAGATCCGCCAGTCAATCTTGCGCAGAACACGCGCGTTGTCGGCGGGCGTCACAACGACGGCATGGTCGGCCTGCTTCAGGAACTGAGCAGCCTTGTCTCTTCCAAGGACCTGAATGTCGGCCCTGCTTGGGGCGTGCTCGACATTGGGAACATGTTCCGTCTCAGTCTTGGCCAAGTGCGGCTGCTGGTCAGGCTGGATTGCATCAGGAGAATCAATTCCTTGGTGCGCCATTGTGACCGGCTAGAGATCTCAGATGACTATGTTGGGTCGAGGAATAATATAAATCAAATGGGATGATGCTCCTGGCGCATCTGGCCCTGCCTCGACGGTGAAAACAGGTTTCATCCACGGCCGTATTTATGGCAAAGCGAGCGTAACAAGTCCTTGTGGCGACGCCCAATCATGACTCGTCGTCAGACTAGACCATTACAACATGGCTTCCGTGACCCCGGACTCAACCCCGTGGGGACCGTGCTGCGTATGTAAGATTAAAAGATGGGGTATTGCCGACGCGGACCAAACGCCAGCATTTCGGGACTTTGGTGGCTTTCTTGGCTCACCGCCATCGGGGATATTCACATTTCTCCGATCGGACTTGGGCCTTGATGCCCGACATTGAGTGCGGCCTTTCTCGGACGAGGCCAATCTTTCTCCGTGACGCTCGTCTTACTGTGGGGTGGATGTGAATGGCCAGGCAGGGCAGGCTGCCGATGCTCATCAAAGGCGTGGATTATCATGCTGCGCCTTTGACTGTCCCTGCTCGGACTTTCGTGTCAATGGCCGCTTACATGGCCGTCTGTGGATCCGACTTGGCCATGACTCCATGAGTGTAACCATGTTGCGGGGAGAGAACGTCCTGCAGCAGGACGGGTATATATTCCGCTCGTCGTGGAGCTGAATTAACCCTCGTCAACCAAGATACCTTGGCTTCCATCATTTGCGGCAGCAAAGGCTCATAAATCCATTCAACATGCCTCAACAGGAGCGCGTTCCCTCAACCTGGGAGCATATTAGCGCCGCGGGCAGCGAACCGCGAGTCCAGCTCAAGTCCACCAACCCGGAATTACCATTCACATTCAATTTTGAACTCATCCGCTCAAATGTGTTTCGTACGACCTTCTCCTCGGAATCACACCCTCTACCCCCTCATCCAAGCGTTTTGATCCCGCCTGCCAGACAGCAAGGCCTCAAGGCGGACATCTCGGCTGGCGGCAACACGACCAGCCAGGAGATTCGAATCGGGGACATTGTCGCCAATGTGGACTGGAGCGAGTCTTCGCCGCTTGTCAGTATTTCACATGCTGGCGCCAAGGAGCCCCTGCACACTGATCTCCCCCATCGGTCATATGTCGTCGATGGCCCGGGAATTGCCCACTACTCCCGCTACAGGCGTGGAACGCTCCATGTTGGCCTTGGTGAAAAGGCTGCCCCGATGAACCTGTCCGGAAGGCGCTTCGAGTTGTCTGCCACGGACAGCTTTGGATACGACGTCTACAAGACAGACCCCCTGTACAAGAACATTCCGCTGCTCATCAATGCCACCCCCACCGGGTGCGTTGCGCTCTTCTCAACCAGCCATGGACGGGGAAAGTACTCCATTGGCGCCGAAATGGACGGCATGTGGGGGCACTACAAGGTGTACCGGCAAGATTACGGCGGTCTCGAGGAGATTATAATTGTGGGAAAGACTCTCAAAGACATTGTCAGCACATACGCCGAGTTTGCCGGTTTCCCACTGCTGGTCCCCCGGTGGGCGTTCGGCTATCTGTCCGGAGGCATGAAGTACTCCATGCTTGACGATCCACCGGCATCAGAAGCGCTTCTCGAGCTTGCCCGCAAGATGAAGGAACATGACATTCCTTGCTCCGCCTACCAAATGTCATCGGGATATACAGTGGCGGAGCAGGAGCCCAAGACGAGAAATGTCTTCACGTGGAACCGACACCGCTTCCCGGACCCGGAGGGATGGATTAGGGAATACCACAAGCTTGGCATGAGGCTGATTGCCAATGTCAAACCCTACGTCTTGGCCAATCATCCAGAGTACCAAAAGCTCAAGGATGCCGGCGCCTTGTTCACGGATCCGCACACCAAGACGACGGCCGTCACCAGGCTTTGGAGTGCTGGAGGCGGGGAGAGTGGTGAGGGCGGCCACATTGACTTTACCTCTGCAGCCGGCTTCAAGTGGTGGTTTGATGGGGTCAAGAAGCTTCGCGAGGAGGGTATCGACTGCATCTGGAACGACAACAACGAGTACACCATAACCGACGATTCTTGGCAGTGTGCCCTGGATGACCCTTCTCTGGAGGTACCAGAGGGTCTCAAGGGCCGTCGAGATGTCGGTCTCTGGGGGCGCAGCCTTCATACTGAGCTCCACGGCAAGGCATCCCACGACGCGTTGCTTGAGACTGATCCAGACAGTCGACCGTTTGTCCTGACTCGAAGTGCCACGGCTGGTACTATGAGATATGCTTGTAGCTCATGGAGTGGTGACAATGTTACAAGCTGGACGGGCATGAAGGGGGCAAACGCGCTGTCGCTCACTGCGGGCATGTGTCTTATGCAGTGCTATGGTCACGATATCGGTGGGTTTGAAGGGCCGCAGCCATCCCCGGAGCTCCTGCTTCGATGGGTGCAGCTCGGGATATATTCCCCTCGGTTTGCCATCAACTGCTTCAAGACCGGCGATGACAACAATGTGGGCGACGTCATTGAGCCATGGATGCATCCGTCCATCACGCATCTAGTTCGAAAGACTATCAAGCGCCGTTATGCAATGATACCGTATCTGTATTCGCTCATGCTGGTGAGCCATCAGATGGCCATACCACCGCAACGGTGGACAGGTTGGGGCTACGAATCCGATTCCGAAGTCTGGACCCCGGAGATTATGGATGGCGAATGCCAGTATTGGCTTGGTGATTCACTCCTCATCGGCGGCGTCTACGAGCCAGGCGTGAGGGAAGCAAGAGTATACCTGCCGACAGAGTCGGAATCCGACGACGGCTTCTTGAACCTCAATGCGCCATACCAACATTTCCAATCTGGCCAGTGGGTTACCGTGGATGCGGAATGGCATGGGGCAGGCATCCCAGTCTTTGCCAAGGCGGGGACTGCAATGCCAGTTGGTCGGGACGTCCAAGTCCTTTCTCCCGGGGACAAGGAAAACGTGGCGGGCCTGCCCCTGGATGACTACCGTGCCGTGGAAATATTCCCGCCGCCTCAGAAGGGTGTCAAGGAGTGGTATGTGACGGACTGGTTTGAGGATGACGGTGTGTCCACCGCATCCAAGACCAAGATATCCAAGTACACCATTTCGTACAGCGCCCGTGAGTCTCAAGTGGCTGTCAAATTTGCTCGGGACGAGAGCTCAGGCTTTGTGGCTCCTTGGAGTGCAATAGTCGTCATCCTTCCCGCTGGAGACTTGAGACCTGTCGTCGCAGAAAATGGCAGGAACCTTGAAACTCTCCACATTGATGATCAAGGCCGTCGACATTTCCAGTTGGGCCTGGACTAGAGATTAGAGAGTCTGACATGGCGGTCAAGGGTTGATTAAATCTTGTGTAACATATTTGGGGCTTATTACTCCATGATGGACAGCTTCTAATGAATGCCCTCGGTTGTAACCAAAAAAAAAGTTTGATGGATTAATTTGTGGTTTCTGCGGATGACCAGCCAAAGGCCATGAACTCGTCTGTTCCATTCAATGCCTCCAAAAGAATGTCATCTAGCCAGCCAGCATCTGTAACTGATGATGAGAAGAGTGTAAGTCCAGGAAAGTCCCAATCAAAGACAAATTGCTCCGGAACAAAAGAATCCTGCCCCTCTTCGTTCTGTAACGCCGTGTCGTCATTTGGCGGTTGGGCGGCAATCTGCTCGATTTGACTGCCTCGATCAATGCTGAAGGCCGAGCTGAACTTGCTGATGCCTGTTTCAAGCAACTGCAGGTACACCTTGCCGGTATTGCTACGATGACCATTCAACAGCCCGCCGCCGGCTTCGCCAAGTTCGCTGAGGAGGATATTGCCACGATCAATGAGCCCATTTCCTTGCCGGCTGGCTTCACACGGCAGGAGAATTGACAGCTTTAGTAGCAGCAAATAGCAAAAGACACACTTTGCCCAAACAAAATCCATGGCATAGCGTAGATTTTGAAGATATAGGCGAGGCTGCTGCGTAATGATTTCCAAGTGCTGCCAGAGTGCATCCTGTGCCATTGTTAACATTTGTTTCTGAGTCGGTGACATGATGTCAACATTTTCGACGCCGGTTGTACGAATTGCCCTGCAGAGTGCCATTGTAACTCCCCAGCAGCGCTGCACTTGCATGTTCAGAATCAGCCACGGGGAGTGGGCGTCGTCGGGGTCGAAGATTCTGTTCCAATCATCGTACCAGACGTTGATGTCAATCATTGCATCAGACACAATGTCCATGATTTCAGCGTCCGTGTGCATTCGGTTACATAGCCGTGTGTACATTTGCGCCCGCAGCGCATTTAGCTCGAGCTGTGGCCAGAGACACATGTCTTGTTTCCGAATCAGTGGCTTCTTGAGAAGAACCCTACATCGCCGAGCATCGCCGTTGAAGCCAAGCGTCAAGAAGTCGCCCGCATCCACATGAAGAATGTGGCTCATATTCAGAATGTGCAGCCAGGTTCTCGTCTTGCGCATGAGCATCTCGTTCTCTTGAACATTTCCATCGTCATTGGGGCCCCAGGACGTGGACAGCACTCGAGCCATGAGACGATCATACGCCTCGGGCAACCCCAGGTCAACAGCCATTCGCGTCGCTGCCGCAACCAGAAGGGACCTTTCCGAGGTGTAGCAGGCTCTCACTAACAGAGCTTGTATTGTTTCAAGAGAAAGCATGGCAGGTACCGAAATGGCTGCGTTTATTATTCTTCTCAGGTGGAAATTGAGCAGCCGCCACAGCTGGGAGTCAGTTCCGCTAAGCGCGCGGCAACCAACTGTGCAAATTGCACTGAACAAAACACTGCTCCTAGATCGCAAGCTCTCCATGGAGTCATAGTCGGGGTCAAAGACGGGAACATATCTGTCACAACCTTGAAAGAAGGTCAAGAAATAAGAGTAGGCCTGGTCCAAAGAGATGAGACCAGCAACCACAACATCCGGTGTTTCTACCAGATTGATTCGAAAGGGAACAGTTGCCCTTTCCGTCCCGCACAATGATGACCGTTCGTGCGAGTATATGCTCGATCTCTTTCCGGAAATCAGTGACGCAGTTGCCCGAGAAGACTGCGGTGATGCGGCCGCGGGTTCTACAGGCTCGTACGAGTCCAAGCTAGCCTGGTTCGGAGGTGCAAACGGTTCAGGTACGTTGGAGGCAGGATGGACTGCCACCTCGGTATTTGAAGCTTCATACTGGCGTAATCTTGCTTGTAAAGCCTGAAGTTGGGTTTGCAGCTCGTCAATTTTGCTGTTGGGGGGGTCAACTTCCACCATTGCTCAACGCCAACAAAAGGGTGACTGTAGAGCGCACATTTCATGGTCCTCTTTTGGCTTTTCCTCAAACTTGCACACCTTGTGCAAGGAGCGACATCTTCCGAGATTGTCAAATCAGTCATGGACATGTTGGCTCAGCGCAGGGGAGAGAGCAGTACCTTGAGCACGGTCTTCGCCCGTCGCATTTGACCTGCAATCACAGTGAGGAAATATTCCTCGAGGGGCGAGGTACGGCTTGCCTGTAAATTTACCTTGGACTGGCGACAAGCACCACATGAGGTCTGCAGCAAGGGCAAGGGGCATTAGCGGAAACAGAAGCTCAAATCACCCCACGATGGACCATTGAAGTCTAATCGGTTCACCTTACCGGTATTCTCCGCTTGCGAGGCTTCGCAGACGATGCTACGTTGGAGTCGGCCTCGGCCATGACATCGATTAGCTTTGGGTCGGGTTGCTAGCTGGCATCATGCAGCGGCTGCTGGCGGCTGATAGCGATAGTTACGCAAGGATATGGGCGGTAGCTGGCGTCAGAAGACCAGTTGACTCGACAAGCAGGTAAATTAAGCTCCAAAGCTGGAGCTGTGGAGGTCTTGCTGCACAACAAAGGGCCAGACAGAGACGGGGGGGGTCAAGCGTTGTGTTTTTCCACTGATGACTGATTGGGGGAGTCTCGTGACAGGAACCAGAATCGATGCAACCTCATCTGCAGTAGATTGCTCAGGGTCCCTTGGAAAGGCGCCGGTCAAGTTCGGCAAACCCGCCGGTGCAGGCTATTCTTTTCAAGAGGGTGCCGAATGTAGCACTGAGGGTTAGAGAGCCGGGCTCCGCGTTCTGGGTTCGTTATGCGAGGTGAGTGTCTGTGTTTTGTCCAGATAAAGGATCGCGCCAGTTTTCATTTCTCCGCCCGTCAAGAGACATACATGTATGTACCTAGCTGAGCACCTGGAAGTGGGGCCAGGCCGTCTGGTCCGGTGGATGTTAGTGCGTCAGAGGCGCTGGAAGTTGTGTGGCGTCAGAGACTCTTCACATTGGGGTAGTTGAACCAGACACTTGAGCAGTCAGGCACAACTTGGGAAGCAGGGAAGGCGCAAACAACTGCCAGGAACCGGACAGGATCGACTTGCCTCGTCACGGCTCTTTCACCAGATTTCTCTCGCCTTTGAGCGCAATGATGCAGATGACAACTCAGCCCCGACTGCAAGTGCACAAAGTTCTTGTGCACTGTTGTCTGGTTGCTCAATGTCACTTCGTGATGCACAACCCCACTCTCTGCTGCACCAGGCCAGCCTTCAGAGACCCTTGTCCCCTGAGCCCAAAATTGAGCCCCCACCCCGCTTGAGCTGCCATGGCTGTTTGGCGCAGCGCGACCCAGGGAACCGGCTTATCGCACCACCAAATCGGGAGGGACGCAGAGGGCAACCAACCCATCATGAGTGGTGAAACTTGGAACCAGCCGCTGGTCCTGGAGACACGCCAATGGTAACGTTGTAGCCCTCTCGACAAGACATACTTATAATCCAAGCTTCGCAGCCCCGGGCTCGCAGAAGACGATGGACACTCAAGGGTTGCCGTCATCAATTGATCCAAGGCGTGCAACATCATGGCGATAACAAGCACCTTGGCATTGCTGCTTGCTGGCGGCTCTGCCGTGGCTTCGGCCACGAGTCCATTGACCTCCAAACCTGGCCAGGTCGGGGTCATTCCCACTTGGGACTTCCAGTCGTCCTCTTCGGTGAGCAAGGACATTGGCTCACTGTCTCGGCCTGGGGTCGACACTTCGTCTTGGCATCATGTAAAGGATTCTCGCTGCACCGTCATGGGGTGCCTTATCGAATCCGGCACGTACAAAGATGACGAGCTGTGGTTCTCAGACAACCTCAACAAGGTCAATTGGGGCCAATTTCGGGTGCCTTGGGTCTACCGAAACGAGTTCTCTCTTGCCCCGAAAAAGGGCCAGCATTACTTCCTCCAGACAAACGGCATCACCTCTCGGGCCGACCTCTTCTTCAACGGAAAGAAGATTGCCGACAAGACGGAACAAGCGGGCTCGTTCGGCGGCCACACATATGACATTAGCGGCCTCGTTGGTGACAAGAACGCACTTGCAGCCAATGTCTATCCCGCCGACTTCAATCTCGACCTCGTTTACGGCTTCGTCGACTGGAGCCCCCATGCACCCGACAATGGCAGCGGTATCTGGAGGGACATCACCATCAAGCAGACCGGCCCGGTTGCTTTGGGACCTATGAGTGTCTCTGTGGACATCAAGATTCCAGTCGAGTCCAGCTCCGCCAAGGCTACTGTACGAGCCAAAGTGCAGAACTATGAGGATCACGAGGTCCAAGTTGACGCCACCTCGGTTGTTTCACACCCTTCTGGTGGCAGAGTCGGATCCCAAAAGACGTCCATCAAGCTAGGTCCCAGGGAGACCAAGCTCGTCGCGCTCGCGCACGATGTCAAGAAGCCCAAGATCTGGTGGCCCAAGTTCTGGGGCGGTCAGCCCTTATACACGGCCCAGCTTACAGTGAGCGTTGCAAATGAGGTCTCTGACTCGGCAGAGGAAACCTTTGGCATCCGAACCGTCACCTCGGCCGTCAACAGCTACAACGACACCATGTTCACAGTCAATGGTCACCCGTTCCAGGTTGTCGGTGGTGGATACAGCCCGGACATGTTCTTCCGCTGGGACCCTGAACGATGGGCAAACATTTTGAAGTACTCGCTCGACATGGGCCTCAATACCATTCGTCTCGAGGGCATGATGGAGCATCCCGAGCTGTACCGCATGGCCGACGAAGCTGGTATGATGATTATTGCCGGTTTTGTTTGCTGCTCAAAGTGGGAGGCCTGGGACTACAACACCGATATCGATCCCAACGTCCCCTGGACCGAGAACGACTACGAGACGGCAAATGCCAGTATGCGACATGAGGCTGCCGTGATGCAGACGCACCCCAGTGTGCTTGCTTTTCTCATTGGCAGTGACTTTTGGCCCAATGACCGTGCCGCCAAGATCTATGTCGATGCTCTGAGGGATGCTTACTGGCAAAATCCCATCATTGCGTCTGCCGCCAAGCGCGGCTACCCAGCCATTGTTGGGCCCTCGGGGATGAAGATGGACGGGCCGTATGACTGGGTGCCGCCCAACTACTGGTATGACACCGAACCGTCAGAGGACCGTCTCGGTGCGGCCTTTGGATTCGGATCCGAGCTCGGTCCAGGAGTCGGAACTCCCGAGATTAGCAGTCTGAAGAAGTTCCTGACTCAGGGCGAGATGGATGCCCTCTGGAAGACGCCCAATGCCACCTACTTCCACATGTCAACTAATACATCGTCATTCTACAACCGCAAGATCTACAACCAGGGTCTCATCAAGCGCTATGGCGCGCCAAGTTCCCTCGACGACTACATTTTCAAGGCCCAGGTGATGGATTACGAGGCCATCCGTGCACAGCACGAGGGCTACTCTGCGCGGTGGAGCCAGGATCGCCCGGCCACGGGCACCATCTACTGGATGTTGAACAACGCGTGGCCAAGCTTGCACTGGAATCAGTTTGATCACTTCCTGCACCCTGCCGGCTCCTACTTTGGCACCAAGGTTGGCTCGCGACTGGAGCACGTTGCGTACGACTACGTCCGCCAGGAAGCATGGATCATTAACCACAGCCTCGACAAGAAGGGCAGGCGCTCCATTGTCGCCGAGCTTATCGACCTCGATGGCAATCTAATCTCCAAGAGCTCTGTCACCACCAACACCGTCCCCAACAAGTCGGGCAAGGCCGCCAACATCTCGGGTGTGGACAAGATCAAGGACGTCGGCCTGTTGCGTCTCGTTCTCTCGGACGACAGAGGCCAGGTTCTCAGCCGCAACGTGTACTGGCTCACAAAATCCATCGACGTGCTCAACTGGCCCAAATCAACATGGTACCACACGCCCGTAACCGAGTTCCCCGACTTCAGCGCCCTGAGCAAGATGAAGGCTGCCCAGTTGTCTGTCGGGGCGTCCAAGGCCGGCCAGGCTCACACGCTCGTGCTGGAGAACAAGTCCAATGTTCCTGCATTCTTTATCCGCTTGAACCTCGTGGACAGAGCCGGCGAGGACGTCAATCCGGCCATCTGGTCCGACAACTACGTGACTTTGTGGCCCAAGGAGAAGTTGACGCTCAGAGTGGCCGACGATGGGCGCGGAGCCAAGGTTCTTGTCAATGGAGGAAATGTAAAGGCCGCACAGGTGACACTCTAAATAATTTCTAGTCTAGCAGTAGCTGAGAAGTACGACTATGGGAATCCTTACTATACCGCCACATCTGGCTACTCTTACAAGTTTTTAACCCATCAAGGCTGCTTCACCAGCTCAGCATGTCGTGCACTTGCGCAACCCCATCTCTAAACAGCATCAGGAAATGTAAAGGCCGCACAGGTGACACTCTAAATAATTTCTAGTCTAGAGAGTAGCTGAGAAGTACGAATAAGCGAATCCTTACTAGACCGCCCACATCCAAGGCCTGGCTACTCTTACAAGTTTGGCTGCTTCACCAACTCAGCATGTCGTGCACTTGCGCAACCCCATCTCTAAACAGCATCATCGCGTAAATCCCGTGAAGGCGGGCCAACAGTTGTGAGCCAATAGGTTTGTCCACCTTTGGGTTACACGTGATGCACTCCATGCTCACAAAGATGCTGTCGCTGTCGCCTTGGTCGTTGCTTTCTTTCCGGACGGTAAAGCGATGGCAGCCCGCAAACTCGCCCCTGTTTGAGCCATACACGAAATCAACGGAGCTGCCCGCTCCGTCCTGGCCGACGTGCAGGTCAGTTACCTGAAACGCGCCCCAGAAGACAGAATGCAGCGGCGGCAGGGACGCTGGTATTTCGGAAACACGATTTACATGCCGCGGCGCAGTGCTCGGGGCAAGACCTGCACGGATTCAGCACACCGCCGACGAGGAATTTCCAGGGAGGGGGGAATGTAAATACCGTCAAAGACTACAAACTGCCTCCTTAAAAGCTGCAGGCCAAGCCTCTCGAGCAGGAAGACGCGTCCGCCAAAGAAGCCCTTGATGAAGCCGGACAGCAGAAGTTCCTCCGCGGGGACGCTTGCACCGGCCGGAACCCGCATTGTGATTGAGCGCGAATCCTCCCAGGCAGTGTGCCCCCGGGGGTTGACGAGCCCGCGAATGGTGGCTGATTTGCGAAACGAATCCGAGGCTGCATCTGCTGTCGTGATGCTGGAGCAGCTTGCGGTGCGGAGACGCCGGTACAGCGCGACGCCGTAGGCTGCGCCCGAGACGGCGACGAGCGCAGCGGTTGCCCTGAGGACTGTTTTGGGGGGGACGGCGCGTGTGATTTGTTTGAGGGGGTCCATTGATTCTGATGCGCGACGGGTTGCAAGGCCGTTTTATCTAGTGCAAGTACTCTTCCTTCAATCTACCAAGAGGCCTGGACGGTGAGGCTGGCCCGAACCTTTTTGTACTAATACGGGTGTGGCGTTCCGGGCTGCTCCGCGCGACGGAGTCTGACGCGCAGCCTCAGCGGCCAGCTGACCTGAAGAGTCACACCAGGGCCCGGAACATTCTCTGCCTCGCGGGAATAACACGCATTTGTTCCTTTTTATTTCACGACGCTGAAATGTGGCTGGGCAATCACGGGGCTAGTCCCTCATCGGAGTCCCGGTCAGTGGGTGGATTTCTCCCAGTCCACGGCTCAAAGAAGCTGGCGCCCTTCATCAGCCCTCCAATTGTTTCCCATATGGTCAAGAATGCAAACAAGGCCATGACAACGACCATGAACTCTGTAGTGGTCAAGTGGTCGTGCGTCTCCGGGAGAACGGCCAGGACGACGGCCACAACCAGCCTCATGCCGACGCGGACCTGCTTCGGCATCATGAGACACTGCTCGTCTTCCGTGCGGTACAGCTGCGCGTACAGCCACAGACAGAACAGGCCCACGCCCAGGCCGCCGCCGAGCAGCCAGCGCTGCCCGGGCTCGAACTCGCGCAGCCTGGTGCTGACGGCGCAGATGTGGCCGCCGATCAAGAAGGAGGCGGAGAGCGGCAGGTGCAGCAGGAAGAAGCCAAAGGCGGTCCAGGCAGACCTGCGGATGGGGTGCGTCGCCTGCAGGCTGCCGTCGCCGCTGACGTAGATCCAGTTGATGCAAAAGGCGATGACGAGGGTGCAGACGGCCTTTGCGTAGCCGGCGGTGAGGCCGACGCCGGCCGGGTCGCCGACGATGACGCTGTACATGAACTCGCCGAGGATGATGATGAAGAAGGCGGCCAGCCGGTCGACCTCGTGCGCAATGTCGACGGCGGTGCTGTACTCGAGCCCGAGGCGGCTCTTGAGCCAGGGGCTGAGCGTGACGGACCAGGTGCACTCCTGGTAGACGATGATGACGGCCACGACGGCGGCCTTGGCGCGGACGCTGACGGATTCGAGGAAGAGCGGCGCGGCGATGAAGAGGCCGACGAACATGAAGCCGGCGAGGATGCGGGCCTGCGCGCGGTGCTGGTAGCTCGCAAAGGAGCTGACGAGGAAGGCGCACATTGTCGAGAAGCGCGCGACGACGTAGGCGCCGGCCGTGGTCCGCATGGCGTCAATGTCCACGTCGGCGGCCCGCGCGTTGTTCGCGTACAGGACCAGGAGCGCCATGACCCAGAGGATGACGAGGCGCTGCGGCAGGTCGTCGGTGTAGTACGAGTTCATGATCTCGCGCAGGTCTGCCCAGATGTGCCACGCGGGGGCGAATATGAGCACGTACTTGGCGAGATGGGCGCCGTTGGGGTGCTCGGCGAGGTCATCGCTAAAGTTGGCGACAATGGCAACGTCTGTGATGCGTCAGTCGGGCCTGCTGAGGCGCGGCATGAGCTGGCGAAAACATGTCGCGGCACCTACACAGCAAGTCGAGAAACAGCTCGAAGCGTCCCGCCTGTCTCTCCTCGTCGCTCTCCTTGTACAGCCGCCCTTTGTAAAACCACTGCAGGGCCTTGGGTCGCTTGACGACGTAGCGTTGGGGCTTTGCGCCCTCTTGCAGCTCGTTGCAGTTCATGGTCCGAGGTTGAAGGAAGCACTTGGAGCACTCGGCAGCGCAGCTGTCATGTTGCCAAGGCAGCTTAAGTATCAAATAAACATCCGACGACGGCCCCTCGCGGGTTGCAATTTAGGGCTGTTGAGCTAGCTTTTACGCTAAAGCTTGTCAAGTAATGCGCTAGGAGCTGAGCTTGAGCTGATGAGGAATAGGGCAAGAGGCGAAAGCTGACAAGCTTTTACCAAGGCAAGCCTCACCCTAGAGCTGGGATAGAAGGTGCGCCGCGGAGAAAGTGTCAAACGCAATTTGTCATGGCTGCGAAATAAATTCGTTCATTTTCTCGACGCGTCGGGAATTTTGGATTGGTCAACATTGAAGCGAAGCGGCTGGATGCAAGATGCAATCATGATTGTTCACCTCTGACAAAGCAAGCCAGGTGGAGACAAGGCTGACCTAGCACTAAAGATGGGTTGCAGCAAGTTGGCGCTGGCATAGAATCTGGGCTGTGGGCGGAAACCTGAATAGACGCAGTTTCAATTATTTACAAGCAAGAATTGGCTTCTGTGCATCCCGCCATTGAAACGCACCTGTTTTATTTGTTTTATTTAACTGTTCAACGTCTTTTTCCACTCTGTCTGTCCCGTCTCTGGCGTGGTCCAGGGTAGCTTCTAACCCACCTTTCAAATCCATTTGTGTACTCCGTAGAAGCAGGCGGCTTGCTTTTATCCCATCTGCTTTGTGCAAAAAATACGAGAATGAGTTAATAGCCTTCATGGTCTGCGAAAGATACTTGTTATTAATAATCATTGCCCAGGCAGCAACTCTTCCAGGCTATGGGATAGCGAGGCAAAACAGGTGCAAAAAGATTGACCGAGACAGGGGTCGAACCTGCGACCTTCTGATCACATACCAAGTATCCTGTGGACACTCATCGTAGTCAGACGCTCTGCCATTGAGCTACACGGCCCTCTGTGATTTGAGATGCCAAGAAGACTGCAATACTGCTACTTGATACTACTTGCTACAAGGGACTCATCGCGCTTGGCTGTGCATGATTCATGGCGGGCTCCATGGAAGATATCATGCAATAGAGGAGTTTTCAAATCTCGAAAACTCACAAGACATTAATTATACTTCAAATGCCTGATGAGCAGTCTAAACTGTTCAAGTGAGTTACGTACTCAATGGAGAAACAAGCGTTCCAGCCCATTTTGTGAACTCGCCTGTCTAAGCCGCCGGACAAGACTGCATGGCTGCAAAATGCTTCAACAGCTGGCGAATTTGACAGCTAGAGGTTCGATGAAGTGTACTAAACACACCGTCGCGACTTGAACCAAAGTGCAACAATACTTGCGGAAGCATTAAAATCCCTTTTGCCTCGTCACGTTGATCCAATGATGCAAAAACCTCACCGCGGTTGACTGAATTACAACTGTTTTCCAATTGAAAAGGTGCAGTAGAATGGAAGGACTGCCATGGGGAGGGGGAGGGACATGGACCATAATTGAAACATTCGTGCCCCTGGTCCATTGCCAGCAAAGCAGATAAAAGGAGCCTGAAAATTTGGCATTCCATCAGTATCCAGTACCAGGGGCACCTCCAATCTGGGTAACCTGCCGCTGCCAATCCAGAGTCTTACACCATCCCGCCTGATAAAGGATTGTTTAATCTAAGGGATACTTTCATTTCCGAAATACGTCACAGCTGCAAACCTGTGTGCTCAATCATCAAACTGCAGCTGTTACCTACACAAAGGTTCCCGGATCCAACAACTTCCAATCTGAATTCAGAAGGTAGAAACACGGCCACCCGTCCGTGTTTGGAAAGGAGAGTTTCTTAAAGGAGCAAAGGATCTTATGTGAGTCAGGCTCTGCCTGTTCACCGAGCAAAGTAATTCCTACGTTGCATCCGGGTGTGAAGTTGCACTGTTTATCCATGCATTGATCATTGGCAGAGTAGGATTCGAAGAAGAAAAAGAATAAAAAAGTTGTTCCCGAGCGACCAGGGGTTTCGTTAAGCCCGGCAGCTGTGTAGTGGCAGGCAAGCGAGCCGTTGGTGTTGGGTGCATTTGATGTACATTCAATGACAACATGGGAGTCAAAGTACATGTGCCAGGGGTTCTTGCCCATGCCGACCAAGACTTGGTGATGGATCACCAAACAAGGTGGGAAACAAGGTTACGATAGAAGGAAATGTTCAGAATCTCGCTTAAAATAGGACTAAATATCCTTGCTCTTCTACGGGAACAAGTCAAAAGGGCAAAAATAAAGTTCACGTGCGGCTGTCAGTGGGTGCGGGTGTAACAGAAAAGAGGAGAATTTCTGCCGACCTGGCAGATCTCTACATGAAACAGGCAGCTCAATGTGGCCGTTGTATTGCTGGGGTAGCTGGGGCATGTCCATGACCGATTCTAGTTGGAATGCCCTCTGTCACGGGTGCAGCTGCGGAGAGGACAAGCCTACGAAGCTTGTTGGGGCCTACGGTTGCGTGATGCAGGAGGTAGAATTTGGCACATTTCAGCAAAAGAGGAGAAAATGGAACATGTTGAATAAGGAGAGTCTCCTAGACGTGAAGGCGGTGGCGCTTGCACAGCTCACGCCTGGATTCCAAGTGATGGCATTTTGGTCATGTTTGACCCGTATCCCGAAACACGATACATTCAACATAAAACTCGGACCATTGGCTGGTCACTTGTCTCTATTTGGTTCCTAGAAGCTGCAATGTGCCCCTCGGGGTCTAGATTGGCTGCTACATCAAGGCACCGAGGGGCCGTGATTGGAAGCGTCTCCGGCTGCATCGAACCTTTGCCGATCAGGATCAACTCATCAGCTACCTATGCAGCCAGTTAATCGGCACGACAAGCAAGATGGCGTGTCCATTTGGCCACCGAGCTGCCGCCGAGTCGCCAGAGCATGCATCAACAAGAGGGAGGGTTACGGCCATGGCTTGTTACAGATGGCTGAAGATGGAAAACGCCCCAAACAAGGGCATGGCGAAGTTGTCAGCCAGTAATATCATGGTGTGACACAAGCTTGCCAAGGCCAGTGGCCCCCGAGAGCCACTGCGGAAGCCAGCATGGGGCCTGCGCACAGCGCTGCACAACTGCAGCCAGCATGGATGAAGCGCTGCATGGCATGCATGTGACCTGTGCCAAGGTGAACATACGACGCGCTCTCCATGTAGCCTGGCGCTCTTGTAAAGTAGAGCCAAAGACGGGTGTGACTTGCGACCTTTGGTAAATGATGGACTTGGAATGCGAAAATGAAACAAAGACGAGGCAGCGAAAACCTTTTTGCTTGGCATCTGTCAATATCGAGCAAGTAAAGAAAGCCCCACGAAACTCCCAAATGCACCACCGGGCAGCCGGCCAATACACCAAAACGTCACCGCACACTACTCAGTGCTGGCTAGTCTGTGGGAACAGCGTGGCTTGAACGGCGCGGCGGGCTAAAAGAAGCTTACTTACATGGTGGCATCTGGCGCCTTCCAGCCACCTTGTTTGCCATCTTGTAATGACGGGACATGATGCGCCGCTGACTGCATGTGCCAGTCGACATTACTCAAGGAGGAACCGAAACTTGCAACCAACGCTTGAGCACCGTTCAAGCAATCGGAGCGCATGGCCTCTGCGCTGCCCAGAAGTTCCTCGGCCTAAGCTGCAATAGGTAGGTGGCCAGAAACATGGCAAAGCAGCAGACAGATTGTCAAGCTCCGTCTTTTTGATAGAGTCCCGAGGCCTGCTTCCATTTGGCAACGGCCGTCTTTCCGTAGAGACCGAAGGAGCCCTGTCCGGCTTCCTGTCGAGTACAATATGACCAGCCGGCCCTGACACCAGATACAGAGCAGATCTGCGCTTGTCCGTCTCCTTCAGGGAGGCCACAAGCTGGCGATCGGCACTCACGCGGGATGTGTTTTTGCACGCGCTTCCAAAACCGATGCAAATGTGGCCCGTCGCTGCTCGTCAACAATCCGGGCATCTCGGCAACGCAGCTTTGATCAAGGAAATTCCGCCGACTTTGCTCCCCTGGACAAAATCATCTCGTTTGATGCTACATGTGCTCATACAGACGTTCCTCCACACCCCCCGGCATCAAATGGCTCTGTGCTCAGGTACACGAGACTGCTGTGCGTGACCCTGCCAATGGGGATGCGGACATGACACTTTTGGAACCATGGAGACGATGAAACCAGACGGGTATGCTCTAGGGCAGATGGCCAGTTCCCGGGACTCGAAACGAATGACGGGCTCGCGGCACCGAGGACTGGCCCGGCTACAGCAGCGCCATGCTCCCAACATGGTGCAGTCAACATGAAGAAAGCACACGGACGCGGCTCGAAAATGATAAATAGCTTGCAATGGCCCCTTTGGCGGAAGAAACCAAGGAGCTTTATCCTCACATCTCTTCAATAGCACATGACTCCATATCTCTTACACACATACACACACACACTTATATATATATATATACCCGACTTTCGAGCGTCTCTAGCAGACTCGTCGACATTGCCATTGCTTATCCTTTTCGTGTCTCCTTTCATTTACCAACAAGTCATCAACAGATCCCCCCTACAACGTCGAAATGAAGGTCTCGGCTCTTCTCGCTCTTGTGCCCATTGCCATGGCCGCTCCGTCGAAGCGAGCCTTTCCTGCCCCCCTTCTCGTTCCCCGCGACGCCCAGCTCGTCGAGGGCAGGTACATCATCAAAATGAAGTCCAATGTCGGCAGCTCCTCCGTCTCCTCGGCCATCTCCGGCATTGCCGCCGACGCCGATCACACTTATACCCACTCCTTCAAGGGATTCGCCGCCTCTCTTACCCCCCAAGAGCTGGAGGAGCTCCGCGCCGACCCCAATGTGAGTTGCCCACGTAACAGCCCGTGTGCAAAAGCACGGCAGGACTGCACGGCTGACGACGCGAAACAGGTCGACTTTATTGAACAGGATGCCGTCGTCACGATTTCTGCCACGCAGCAAAACGCCGACTGGGGCTTGGCTCGTCTGTCCAGCCAGAGGGCCGGCGGCAGCACCTACACCTACGACGATAGTGCCGGAGAGGGCACCTGCGCCTTTGTAGTTGACACTGGCGTTGAGGCTGACCACCCTGTACGTAGCCGCGACCAAAGGTTTGGAAGACGGGTCCGTGGCGATTGCTGACGAGGCTCGACAGGAGTTTGAGGGTCGCGCCAAGTTCCTCAGGAACTTTGCCGGCGACGGCCAAGACACGGACGGCAACGGCCACGGCACCCACGTTTCCGGCACCATTGGCTCCAAGACGTACGGGGTGGCCAAGAAGACCAACATCTTCGGCGTCAAGGTCCTCGACGCTGACGGCTCCGGCTCCAAGTAGGCCCCCCGCCTCGTTTCAAATCGCGACGTGACTGACACTGAACAGCTCCGGCGTCATTGCCGGCATGGACTACGTAGCCAAGGAGGCCAGGAAACAGAACTGCCCCAAGGGCGTCGTGGTCAACATGTCCCTCGGCGGCGAGAAGTCGGACGCCGTCAACCAGGCCGCGCAGGGCATCACCGCGGCCGGTCTCTTCCTCGCCGTCGCTGCCGGCAACGACGGCCAGGATGCCGCCGGCTACTCGCCGGCCTCGGAGCAGTCCGCCTGCACGGTTGGTGCCACGACCAGGGCCGACGGCCTCGCCGGATACTCCAACACTGGGGCCCTGGTTGACGTGCTCGCCCCGGGGAGCGAGATTGAGTCCACCTGGATCGGTGGCCAGACCAACACCATCTCCGGGACCTCCATGGCCTCTCCCCATGTGGCTGGCATTGGCGCCTACTTCCTCGGAAAGGGCGGCAAGGTGGAGGGTCTCTGCGACTTCATCGCCCAGAACGGCGTTGAGGGTGCCATCTACGGCGTGCCTCGAGGCACCGTCAACATCCTCATCAACAACGGCGCAGGTGGCAACTCGACCTGGCGCTACTACGCGTAATGCAAAAGACGGATTTGCTTCTGACAGTCAAGGATGATGCAGCTGTACATGTAGAGCACATCTGACGGCTAAGATTACATATGTGTGCTGGTAGGATAGCTACGTGGCATATCCGCCTTCAATTGACCTTTTGTACTTTTTTACCCCTCCATGTCTTCATTCCAGTATACACTTCACTCCTTTCGCTTGATTCAGCGCGAAGCCCGTCTCGAGATCAATTCTGGCCTCAATCCTCTGCAATCTCGAGTACAAGCCTGCCCGTGATATCGCATCTCTCCAACTCTTCATGCACAGCGGGTAAATCTTTAATGGCCTTGCTTGCACCCGGGCTTCACGACACCCCTCCTCACCAGATCCACGGCCTCCAAGCACTCCTTGAGAGACCCTACCAGATTCCCCATAATGTGCAGACCCTTGATGACAATCTTGTTAATCGAGATTTCTAGGAACCCCCTTTCAGGTGGTTCAGCTCAACGTTCCGCCAATCTTCAACATGTCAGCAGCCAATGTAAGCCTTGCTATTAGCCGCGCTAACTACGACAGCGTTGGCGCCGACACCGCTTATAAGTTGGATGACGGCGGCCACAAGATCCAAGTCAACATGGTGCGTTGCGCCGACAACAACCACGGTATCGCCGCCTTGGACGTTGGCATTCTGACGGCCTGTTCATGTCAATCAATGGGTCGTACCTTGTAAGTTGTTAATCCGGCGCACAACACCGAGCCAACAGTGACGGGATCAATGTCGTCCGACAACAGGGTCAAGTAACCCCGATCAGAGTACCATATTGTTGAAAGCTGCCGTCTGCATGGTGCAAATGGTTCGTGCTCTTGGAGGAGTTGCTCTGTGCCGGCGAGATGGCAGATGCGACTGACGAAACGGATGTCACGAAACTGCCGACTTTGATGCCCGCGTCGACGCCGGGACCCAGCGGAAAAAATCGGCCGACACCCTCTTGTCCGCCAACATGGGGCAGCTTGATGTTGAGAATGGGCTGGCCGTCTGCGCCGGACGCACCTGCGTGTGGACGTCTGCGCTTGTAAGCTGCCGAGTGAAGAATTTAACCAGAGGCTAAATACGCACCGCTTTGACAGACACCCGAATGGAGCACTTTTGCAAAACTTCATTTGGCCCTGGTTTCGGGACGGGGTACTCCTTGTTGAAGACTACGCCGCCGCCGAGTTTGGGGACCGTGGCGGCTGTTTGGAGGTGTGGAATAGGCATTGTGGCAGCGGGTCTTGCTCGGTACATGTACAGGGATGCGCGTAGCTGGAGAAGCTCAAATTGGTGGATTGGAGTTGAATTTTTTGTCTAGGGAACCCTCGACGCAGAGGGGTGGCCCTGAACATGATGTCGAGACAGTCAACTCTCAAGTGAGGGTGACTGAACCCTCTGCGATCCCCCACGATCGGGAACAAAGTGGCTCCCCGATTCTTTATACATGACAGTTATATTGAGGAGAAACCCCGTATTGTGTCCTCATTTGCTCATATCCGAGTCTACTGTCATTCACCACTTCAGGCCCCCCGCATTTCGCTTGGGCAGAATTATGCCGTCTCCCATGTTCCCTTCCAGGATTGAGCTCCATTTGTCGGTGGCACTGGTTCCATTAGCGGCAGATGCGCTGCATCAGTCGTGCTCTCACGGAGTAGACGATCTAGGCGTTGTTGCGTGGTCGACGGTGAGCCTCTCCGTTGTGCCTCCACCCACAAAAGTGGCATGCGTCAAATGATGCATCTCATCGACTGGCTACATGGCACTACAGACTCTGTGGCTCGTGCTCCCCATTGGCAAGTGTTTTAAACCTCACGAGACGGGTTCAACCGGCTCCGAAATCGTGTCCCGATCCAAAGTCGACGCCGAAAAATGTGGACAAGTCTTCCGGATTTTGCGGAAACGACGCAAACGTTCCATCGACGCCAAAGAATGGTGTACACGACGTCGCGTACACGCCGTCATGGGAGGCTTCATCATTGCCAGGCCGTCCGAAATCGTCCGCAGGCGTCGCCATGGCCATACCAGCGCTTTGTGGACTGTCATCAGGCAGGGACAGCGTCGAGGGATCGAGTTTCCAGGCTTGATGCCATCGCTGGAAACGCCTGTACTCTGAACCCCCGCTCGATTGTTCAGGGGTCTTGTCCGCTGAATAAAAGTTGGCAATGGCACTCTCGAATGCTTGAATCAGTGACATCTCAGAGTGGGCCGACTCGCTCCCCGACGACATTTCCTTGAGCATGGACAGTCCATCTCGCAGGGACTGACGGAAGCGGTATGTTTTCTGCTGCAGACATTGTGTCGTGATGACGAGGAGAGCAGCCCGACAGGAACTAAACTCTGTGTAGGACGCACGAGCAAGTCCGATGCTATTGCGAATTGCGCGACACGTGTCAATGACAAGCATGGCTGCCTTGACACAGTCGTTTACAAGCGTTGCGCGCAGGCGTTTTCGCGTCATGGACGCAGTTGATGACTCTTTGGGAGATGATTCCGACACGCTGGAGCTGTCGCCCTGGCCCAGTTGTGGCAGAATAAAGACCCTGCCGATAAACATGCGCACGAGGCAGTACTCAAGCTTCAGATGCAGCCTGCCCCGTGATGTATTTGTCAGAGCGGCAGGGTCTTTGCAGGCGATATCATCCGGGAGAGAGTTCCACCAGCGCTCGAGATCGCGTTGCAACTCGACCAGTCGCGCAAGACCGTCGTTCATCTCAGCCTTGGGGGATGTTCGAAGGATCGTTCTATGGAATGGTATCAACACATGTCCCAGTGGGCGTTTGCCAGCGGACGCACATTTCTTTGGATAGTTTATCCAGCTTCTGGTTCAGCTCCAGCGTAGCAAGTATTTGAGAATTATGCGTGGGCCTTGACGAAGGCCATGTTAGCGCATTATCGGTAGGGAAATCGGCATCCACGTCGGCATTGGATATGGATGTCGGTCGGCCATGGAAAATTCCGACACGTCTGTACAACACGTCAGTAGTGGCTATGGGAAACAGGTGTAGTGACGATGAGCGCACTTCTCAATAGTGTATATAGTCCACCACACGCGATTTCGCGTCTCGCAAGTCACGAGGTCGAGGTCTGTGCCGGAATACTTCCTGTGCATGCCATTCTGGATGGCCAGCTTCAGGGCCAGACTGAGGTATATGTATGACAGGCCTGACGCATCAATGGGCAGGGTGTAGATACCCATCAGCAAGCAGGCCTGGACACATTCCAGGGACGACACGGTCATGACGTCGGATAGCAGTCGACTGGCCTGTTGATAAAAGAGAATGCCGACGGCGTCCTCGGAGAAGCTTCCCGGTCCCTGTTGATTCCCAGCGGTACTGCCTGTCCCTTCGGCGAGCATCTCGAGGTACGCGTATTGGGTGCCAATAGCGAGCAGGGTAAATATCAAACAGACAACGCCGACGTCTCGGCGAGTCAATGTCGACGGGTCATTGTACACTTGATCTAGCTTGGTGCTGAGCCAATTTCTCTCCACAAAGCAGTAGTTTGCCTCGGCATGGGTGTAGAAGCAATTGATGAGAAACTCGGCGATAGCCCTAGGGGGGAGCTGGGACAATGATGACAATGTTATGGCGGGAGATTGCAGCTCCTCGGCACGATAATACTCTTTAAAGTTGGTGATGGACCCGGCAGGTTGCTGGCATCTGTTAGGGGACAATAAACAATCGGGGGATACAGGTCGAGGGTATCAAGGCTTACGTTGGGGCTGTCATTTGGAACGCCTTGGTCAATCCACTTCTTGATGCGCATGGAGAAATTCCAATGCGAAAACTCCCCAGAGTAGTCTACGTCAGCGTGTCAGCGGGCCAGTCACGGACTCAAAGAGTCTGCATGCATCAAGTGAGCTTACGAGTGATGTTCTCGTGGACCGGCTCGACGCTGAACTTTTCATCAACCCGATCCGAGTCCGAGCCCTGGGAGGAGTCGTCTGCCGGCATGTGCGGGCGAGGTTGTCGCTGAGCTGATTCGGCGAGATGCTTCAGCGTGTCCAAGTCGAGGACATGGCGGCCGGCGCATTTCTGGGCAATTTTTTCGAGATATGCGAGTCTCTTTGCAGCATCCGAATCCTCAGTCCCTGGCGTAGATGGCCTTTGCCCACCCATTCAGTCTTGGTCTGCTCATGTGCACGATGGAGTGAATTCCTACCTGCGCGTCTCATCATGGCGCACGCGAGGACTCGCTCGTGGCCCAGCGGGTGCTGGACGCTCCGAAAACTCACACTCCTTGCCGAGCCGGAAACATCTCCGGCAGGGAACACCGCCATCGCATTTCTCCTTTTGTCGGCGGCAGCTATTGCATCTGCAAGGGTGGTCAGTTGACTGCTGGTGCGACGACACGTCTCTCTGATGCTTACGCCCGCGCGGCTCGCTTGCGGTCTCGTTCAGCAATGCGGAGCTGCCTTGACTGTTGAGGGCTGCCCTGAGAGTCCATGGCCTACAATGACGACATGAGTGCCGTCTTCAGCGCATGGATGACATGGCTCTGTGGTGAGTGTGATTCGAGGTTGAAGTGCCCAGATTTGCGCGACGTCGGTCAACTTGGTTGGGCGCTGTTTCGTGTGGCGGCCGTCAGTGGAGTTGTGGTTGACTCCAGTTGCACTCTGATATGCCAAAAGAGGGAAAGCCTGGCTGGCTCGCTCTTTCCCGCGGAAGCCACCAGGTCTTTGCGCGTGATTCGTCTACGAAAATCTTCAACATGACATCAAATATCATGCACATCAATTAATGATCTTTCAGGCCTTCTCCATATTTCATCAACTGCAGAGTTCTCAAGTCCCTAGGGTTTTAGCCTGTTGACGTCTCTTGGGAATAAAGTCACCTCGCGAACATCGCTCAAGCCTAGAAATCCCTGCAACAGCCGATTCACGCCCAGTCCGCAACCTCCATGTCGCGGCATGCCTGTCTTGAACGCAGTCAAGTAGGGTTGCCACTTCTCTGCCTCGGGGTCCAGCGGCGGACCGCACACACCCGCACGCATGGCCACGCACAACTCGTCATACAGGTTGATGCGCTGACTGCCGGAGCAAATCTCTCGCCCTCCGATGATTGTGTCCCACGTGTTGGAGAGCCCCGGAGCATTCGGGTTCGCTTGTGAATTGAATTGGCGCATGCATGCGGGATACTGGTCGATTGTGAAGACATCAGTACTTCCCAGATGAGGAGACTCGCGGAAGTGCCGTCCTAGAGCCGCTTCTTCTTGCTCCCTACATGTTGGAGATGCTGCATCAGCGCCTGCAAGTTGGAATGGAAGCAGAGCACCCATTCGTCATGGCACCAGCGGGATTACCTACGTGAAGTTCTTCCCATCATCTGAGTCGTGGCCAAGCTCCTCTCTCAGAATGCGCTTGGCCTCCATAAAGGAGATACGTGGGACCTTGCCATGCTCATCCAAGCCTATCCGGAATGGCCTGGCTGAAGGATATAGTTTGTGTACAACCTCAACGAGCAACTTGAACTGCTTCCGTTCCTGGAGTCCCCCGAGGACAAACACCAGCATGGACTCAATCAACTCGACCACCTCATGGTAGTCGTCCTGGAAAACCATGGCCATGTCCAGCACGGTGAACTGTAGCATGTGGAGGGTCAACAAGTGTTTCCGATTAGAATGCAGCACGAGGGTAGAACGTGTACCTACCTCGGTCAAGTGCCTCGCTGATTTGCTAGACTTGACTTCAGCCCGGAACGCTGGGCCAATTTCGAAGACACGCTGCATGTCCATGGAAAGAGCCATCTGCTTGTGGTGCTGCGTGCTCTGCGCCAGCCATGCATCCTGGCCAAAATATGGCAGATGGAAGTACTCGTTGTCGCCGGCAATAGTGGCAGTTATCACGCGCGGCGTGTGTACCCAATGGAAGCCGTTTGAACAAAGAAATTCGACAATCAGCTGGCACATGCCGGAATGTAGTTTGAAGATGGCCCCGGAAGCGGCGTGTCTCACGTCGAGGATACGATTATCCAGGCGTTCCTCAAGTCCAGGTGCGGACACTTGCTTGTTGTGAAACGACGGAAGGTCTGGAGTCGCCTGGGCGATGACTTGCAGATTCGTCACATGAATTGTGTAGGCTTTGTCACTGGTTTTGGCATTACCAAAACTCGGCTGAACATGACCTTTGATGTTGACGATGGATTCTGGTGTCAACTGCCGAGTCCTGTTCCACGCCGCATTTGTGACGACATTGGCATCAATGATGGCCTGCAAGAATATCTCACGAACTCTAAGTTCCAAGCAAAGCTGTCCCGAGAGCTCAGATCTGAAGACCGAGTTGACCCTGGCATCGAAAGCCACCGTCTCCCCTATCAAGCTGTGAAACGCTAAACTGTCCTGCTCAAAGAGTTAGGAGCTCCCCAGCTGGTCATGACGTATGACGGAATCAATGACTCACCATGCTATCGGCTCTGAAGGCAGCACTATTATTAGAAGAGTGCATGTCTTTTGTGTGAATGGCAATTCCAGGTTAGAGAGGAGTGCAAAGGCCCCGTCGCGCACTGCCTTTATTACTCTCTGGTCAGTTTCCTGCTCAGCGTATGCAGAGGACCGTTAATATGCCGCGGCGGAACCAATAGTGGTCGTTTGCAAGTCTTTGTAGCCTGACCTTTTCAGAAGTAATCTATACGGAGTAGATTTAGGTGGCAAGATGAAAAGCAGTTGCCGGGGCACCGCATGACATTGGCAATGGAGCTGCTGCAGTCTGCAAGGACCTTATCCTCATGGTGTCTTCTGACCCCGCTTGTCAATGTCCTTGTATTGATGGCAACAGACAACAGACCGATACTGAGGATTATTAGCTGTGGAGCAAAGTATTCACTTGGAGCACACGTATAGGCCAGACCGACAGACCAGTTGACTGGCGACATACACTCAATCCTTTGGTTTCATCGACTTGCCCAGTAAGAATAGGCAATCCTAACGCGTTGTACGGATCATTGCAGCCCACAAACCAATGTATTCCGAAGGTTGATCCATCTCGCAGGGGTCTGTATGCCATTTGCATATTGTTCCGATGCGCTAGCTGACCGGTTTCCAGCCGAGACCCGAGACACGGCAACAGGCGAGCGCCAAATGCCATGCATGACCGGTAGCCGACGTTTCTGTCTCAGCATGGTCCGTCCAGGGTGTTGTCATACGATGCCGATGATGGCAACTTGACAACTCGTCAACCTTGGGTGCCCTTTTCTATGGAGAGTGGCAATGCTAAAGGATTTGAAGGATCATGCCAATATCCGGATCCAAATCAAGTCATTTGAAGAGCCTTGCCCTGCCTTGTCTGTATCATGTTGCGGTGCAAGCCTCGGTCCCAGCTGAAATGTACTCGGGCGGTTGCAAGAGCCGCCTCGAATTTAACATTGTGCTCTTGATACGTGGCATACTTCATGACCCTATCCATGGCGGCATTTCGCAACCCGGCTGCAATTTTGTGCATGCTTTAGCCACAGACAGACTGTCCACTTAATCAATCTGAGACATGGACGTCAGCAGCCGTCCTGTCCGTACCAAAGAATGTGTGGATGGCATCCGATTCGTTTGCCAGGCCGTCAGAGATGGTCCCCGCAGCTGGTTGGATCCATATCCTTGTCCATGGAAGCTTTGCCAGTCAAGTTGGCTGATGTTTTTTTTTTGGGACAGTGAATGGGCTATGGGTCAACGAGAAATATGACATTCTCTCCCCCGTATTGCTGTATTAGCATTGGATGTCCCCGCGAAACGAGTTCATTTCCAAGCAGACCGGATGGGGGTTGCATGTCCATCACTATGTCTGGGCCAAGTTCCGTACTCTGAATTCGCTTGGTCAACGACTGCACCATGAAAGTACGCAAATGGTCAGGGGAGATATCAGTCAGCCCCAAGACTATTCACTGTAAATTCAGCAAATGAAGCCGCCAAAATGTCAAGGCACTCCCCACTAGATTGGTACAAACAATGACGACTTTCACAATATCTGGCATTTTGCAAGCTCAACCAGCGCAATGCAGCTAAACCTTGTACGGCCGCAGTAGATAGATTATCCCGTTCCTCACCCTCTTGGGCCCTGGGGGAGCCACCACACGGTGCACAGTCGAGCGCAGGAGTCCTCCAGATTGGGCAGCAAGCTCATCGGCCACGTTGACGAGGACAGCACCGTCGACGACGGGAACTGTCTCCCAGTGCTCCGTCTGTTTCCCCTCTTGATCGAAAATTGGTATCTGGGTCGTCTCCTCGTCATACCACAACAGGGTTGCGAGGCCAAAGTCGGTGTGCCACGGATGAATAACGTGGCCAGGCTCGTGCATTGGCGGCTTGTACACCAGCTTGAGAGCCGTGTCGCTGGGAACTGTGGGATCATCGCTGAGCTCAGGGATGTTGATACCTGCGGCGGCACACAGCTCCGTGACGACCGTCTGAACCGCCGCGTTGAATGAATTGATTGTGCGGGCGATGCGCTCCTTTTGCGGCTCAAAGGTGGCAGGCAAGACCCATTTGCCGAGCTGATGTTCATCCCGTGCCATCTATCATGCATCTTTCTATTAGGACAAGAGTCATGAATCAGAAAGCTGTGGTGTGCCAAGGACCACTGACCTCGAAGTACTGGAACCCCTTGCCGGCATGATAACTGCGTTTTGATAGACATTAGTTTGGGCACGCCTACTTGTCATCATGTTCTTCATACCCGCGTTCCATTCCCTCGCAAAGGCTTTGTGTCTTCTCTTGGCAATCGTTGGCAAGGTTGAAGAAGGCATGTCCGGTTTTGAAAATGGCGGGTATATCCTCAAAGACGGAGCTCAACCTGGAGTCCTGGAGATTTAGGTAGAACATGCCCACCGATTGGCAGGCGTTGACGAGTTTCTGGATCTCTCCGGCATCTTTGTTTGCCAGCGCTTCGTAGTCTACTACAGCCAGAGAGGCTGTCCTCTCAATGATGGTCATGTTGATTTTGGGCTCAAGGCTGGCAGTCTGTGAAAAAAAGAGAACCAGAAGAATAATATGGTAGGATTGAAAGCGAGGCATGGAAAGGATAATCAAAGGAAAAGGAACAAATTGTTGGCAGAGAGTTGCATGTTACATGCATCACCACCCCGGTTTTATATATCAACGACATGGTTGTGCAATGTTACCCCAATCCTGTCAAATGCGACAGCCCATTATGCCTTGGCATCTTCAGATGAACCAATACCACTCAGGATGGCTTAGACTTGCCGGGGTGAATGCGACGTTAGACACGCGCAGAGGCGGGCCTGGTAAGGAGCGAATGCAGCCATGATCACATACTCTAGCTTGGTACAAACGTCGTCTGGTAACGGAGATGCGTTGCAGGAAAGAAACAGCCTGTCCACATCTGCTGCCACCGCCTAGTGTGCCATTGAATCTGTTCCCACTGTTGTACACGGCACAGAAGAGCCGCAGCTCTCAAGCTTGAGCTTCTTCAAGGAGCAACTCGCTCTTAAACGGGAGCTTCTTCTCAGGATTAATAGTGGCCCCCTCTGGAAAATAATATAATCGTCTGGATGAGCACCCCTGAATTAGGAGCTGTAAAGACTTAAGGTTATCAGCATGAATCTGCCAGACCTTTTCATCATCTTGTACTATTGTTTTATTCCTCCCCTGGCCGTCTCGTTGCCTGCCGTGATATACTATTTGGGTCTGACTAAAAAGGCCGACTTCCCTTCATTCATCAAAACCCGAGCTGCAAAGTCCTACAATGCGAATAGGCCGAGGACGAACCCCACGGACGGCAGATCAATACAGTGGTACCGGAACCTCTTCTTCCAGCTACATAATCTTGAAGACCACCCAGATGTGCTCGAAACAGCCCGAGATGAACTCCTGGCCATGTTCAGCCGAGGGCTGTCGCTCGCCCTCAATCAAACCCAGGAAACCAGTATTCTCAGCATCGAACAGTACAATGCCGAGCGGGTTTGGAGCTTCACCGAGAGGATGCGTGAGAACGTGCTGGAGCAATGGGCCGGTTATCTGGAGCGACGAAGGCAGGGACAGGGCCCTGAGCTCTTGGCCACTGTTGAAGCCGCCAAGGCGTGGCTGGTCGAGCAAGCGCCTCTCAGATTCGTCGACGGCGCTTGGCTGGGCCATGTGCACAAAATCACCACTCCCTTTGCTCTCCGTGGCGTCACGAGAGACGTCTGGCAGGTCTTGTCGGAAGAGCTTGGCGATGGCGACTTGACCAAACACCATGTCCACCTCTACCGCAAGCTTCTGGAAGACACTGGATGCCCCCTGCCGGATGCTCACAGTGCCGAGTTTGTTAGTTTCCCCGGCTGGGACACAATGGACAATGGCGGCGTCTGGGAGGCGGCCGTGGGCCAGCTTCTCATCTCGCTGTTCCCCAACCATTTCCTCCCAGAGATTCTTGGGTTTAACATGCACTTTGAGATGGTGACCTTGGAAACAATGCTAGCAGCCCATGAACTCAAAGGCTTCGGCATTGACCCTTATTACTTTCTTATCCACATCGCCATAGACAATGCCGACTCTGGACATACGGCCATGGCTACGCACGCTGTCACGCGGTACCTTGACATGATGGGAGCGACCGGGGGTAAGAAGGCGAGGGAACAGGCTTGGAAGCGTGTCCAGGTTGGATACATTCTATCTCAGACGCTGGGAAGTCATTCTTGCACAGGACAACGGCCTGATGTTTCTACAGTGGCGGCGGCGGGGATGGGCCGTGAACATCGTAATGTACATCAACTACGGTTTGACGTCTTGAGCACCGGGGTGATTGAAATCTTCAGGGCAAAGTCTTTAGTATCCCAACAGTTCCATTGCCAAAGCAAGGTGCGCATAGGAGCCCACACGCTATCCGGGTGGCTGGACCCGAACAAGTGGAAGAGCCCGAACCCGCAGCATCAACTGGAACTCCTCACTGCCCTCAGCCGCGCCAAGCCCTGGATTATTCCGGGGGCCAGTGGCAAGAGTCTGCTTGTGCGGGAGCTCTCGTGGGGAGGGCGCATGTTTGGCGCATTTACAAACAACGAGGTGGCGACTCTTTGTTCGTGGATCGATGCGTTGGGGGTTGAAAATAAAGCTTCGCCGTATTGGTCCTTTACCCACAGAAAGCCAGTCACTTCCAGCGATGGTGTTGCCGAGCTAGCAGCTGCGTTTCAAAGTCATGCAGTTGTTTCTCCGGCGTGCAGCAATGCGACATGTCTGACCGCCGGTTCGGACAAGGAGCCCTGGATAGACCGGCAGCTGTTCAACTCGCCCTCCGTCGATCGACTGCCAGACATCATCGCCCTTTGGTTCGCACACATTGGTCTTTTAGAGAACACAATCAGCATCCCCTCTCGGACCACATGCCCGCTGCGTGCCAGTATCCTGCGTCTCCTGCGTGCTCAAGCTGGCTTCGAGATGGAAACCGACATCGTCGCTGGCATGGACGAAATCAGGCGGCCCTCGTGTACTAGCCTAGTTGATGTTGGTCTCGAGCTGGTCCGTCAAATCGACGGGACCGCCAGTTCCAGTCCTTCGTCTCTACATGATGTCTTTCTCTTGGCGGCTGCCCGGGGCCAGGGTGACGAGAGTGCCAGGTTGGCGGCCGATATGCTACGGTGGAGCGCGCGGCCCAACGCGAACTTTGGCCTGCTTCTAGGCCTGGCTATGGCATTCATAGAGCTCAAGCATGCGGTTGGGAGAGCCTCTGGATTGCTGGGCCAAGAGTCTCGCCTCGCGCTGCAGGCCATTGTGGCAAGGGAGAAGACCAGTCTAGAGGAGTGCGCTCGCGGGTTGCGAAATACAGATGAAGCACAGTACAGGAATTTGGGCGAGGGATTCCGGATTGGTATCAGTGTTTTACGAAAATGTCTTGACTGAGCATTGCAGGCGCCTTGATCACAAATGGTGGATAAATGCATGGCTTACTGATTTCGTACAAGGAGTACATCTATCACGTCAACACGGATTTCTAGCTTGATCATTTGACTTTGAAGGTATGATACTAGACTACGAGGTGTCAAGCAATATTACTCTGCTGCACTTTTCCCAACCTGGGTTGGCCAGCATGCAGATTTGGCCATCTCATCTACTTGGTACAATGCTGGTCAAGAAATAGAAAAGTAAAAGACAAGGTGTTCCTTGATGCTAAACGCATGCCAAACTGTCTCAAGGTTATTACAGAAAAAAAGTCGATTCAGCATCCCTAGGCGCAATACCTCACCGCACATCTAGTCGTATCCCTACAAGTTACGGAGTATAATGAGCATTCAGTATTAGGGAGAATACCAGCACCCTGCAACAGTAATGGAGATTATCCCCAGCATGCATCCTAGTCATTTCACAAGAGAATCAAGGCATATATCCTGGCACTCGGAAACTTAATTCAAGATGTTTCGTATTAAAATGCCGTAAAGAAACATGCCATCATCACGCCTTATAGGTATAGCTGTCGCCTATATCCATATTTAAATCATTCGCAATACCATGAGGAAAATATCTTTATCCCAAATAATTTAAATGCCTTTGTTCGATCACTGCTACTGTGCGCCTATATTCCCTGCAAGCTATGCGGAGGAAGCAAGGGTTTGCTCGAAAGCGCTCATCAACGGCTCGACTGCAACTTGTCAGGTTTGATCAATCCTCAAGGATTCCGGGGCAACTTACCATGTTCCTCAGTGAACACAAGCATAGGTCGGAGTCTGACGGTCTGAACACCGCAAGTTCCAATGTTGACTCCGCGGAGCTTCATGGCCTTGACCAGGCCAGCGGGGTCGGGGGTATCAAAAGCAATGTACGTTCTGCCACGCATTAGAACAGGTTGAAGCTTCTCACAGGGGC
Organism: Keithomyces neogunnii; assembly: GCA_020975405.1. Taxonomy (NCBI): domain Eukaryota; kingdom Fungi; phylum Ascomycota; class Sordariomycetes; order Hypocreales; family Clavicipitaceae; genus Keithomyces; species Keithomyces neogunnii. Next base: position 724,520 of record JAIOWQ010000009.1, on the reverse strand, counting down.
TGTTGGACTCACCCCATGCCCTTTCCACGCAGGTTCTTGACGTGGTTGGGGTACTTGGACGCCAGCTTCTCAAACTCCTTGTACAGAGCATCTCCAACGCGGGCCTGGAAGGGGTCAGTCCGCTGATGCATGGTCAAGACGGCCGCAGGACATGTACTTACACACTGGCCGGCGAGGTCCTTGGTCAGAATCTCCTGGACCACAGCCTTGCTCATAATCACACGGGCTGGGTCACCAATCCAACTAGGCCAAGTTAGCATCTGGATCTTGGGCGCACGAGAAACAGGGTCAGACATACGTGTTGAACTGCCGGTAGGCCTGGTCCGGCACCAGTTGGGGGTTTCCGAAGAAGTATCCAGCAGTCTGGGCCTTTTTGGAAAAGGTGACCATGTCGGGAGGGGAAGTGAGGTTCCAGTGCTGGTGACCCCAGAACTTGCCGGTGGCACCGAACCCGGTCTGGACCTCGTCGGCAATCATGACGACACCATGCTTGGCGGTGATGTCGCGAAGGCCCTGGAAGAAGGAGGGAGAGGCGTGGTTGTCGCCGCCCTCGCTCTGGATGGGCTCGACGATGAGTCCGGCGACAGGGCAATGCCACGAGGTGATGAGCTCCTCGACCCTGGCAAGGCAGCGCTTCTCCTCGGCGGCGTTCTCGGCCTCGTGCTGGGCGAGCGGGTACTTGAGGGCAGGGAAAGGGGCCTGGGGCCAGTTGAAGGCGGGAATGTCCAGCTTGTGCACGGCTTTTGATCGAGTGGTGGACAGGCTGCCGAACCCACGGCCGTGGAACGAGTTGGCGAAGCTGAGAATGGCCAGGTCGGGCGAGCCGGGCTTTGCGTTGTTGAGACAGGAGCTGACTTCCTCGGCAGACCAGCCGACGCCCTCGCCACGCTCCCTCCGGCGGTACAGCATGAAGGCGGCCTTGTACGCAAGTTCGTTGGCCTCGGAGCCGGACTGTGCGGTGAAGATCTTGTCAAGACCCGGGGGAGCAGCCGCCAGCAGGCCGTTCTTCAGGATGTCGTGCCACTGCTTGGATGGGAAGTTGCCAATGGCCGGTCTGTTGACGAGAGCCGAGATGATTTCTGGTGACTGAGCAGCTGCAATGAGCGCAGGGTTGTTGTAACCAATGGGGATGGAGGCGATTTGCGAGTAGCTGCGTGGGGTTAGTGGCGTGTTTCCAGTCCAGCAATGAGAGAGACGTCTTACACATCGAGGAAGCGGTTGCCGTCAACATCGACAATGCTGCACAATCGTGTTAGCTGGTCCTGGATGCGTGTCTGCGGGCATTGACATGGCATACTAGTTGCCCTCGCTCTTGTCATAGTCGACAACAAAGTGAACGGCGCGAGAGTCAAAGATGGTGTTGAGCTGCTCCGACGCCTGCTTAGAGGCAGGGCCAGGCACGGCGGTTGCTACCGAAATGTCGAGGACGTTGGACATGGTTGAGATGGATGAGAAGATTGCCGACGATGACTTGTTGCGCATCAGCTCTGGCGCCGGGGTATAATGCTACCTTGCACAAGCCGAGCTGCACACCTTTTAATACAACACGCATCCCGGTGCCACCCATGAGCCGGGCCGGTCTGCGTGTTCGGCCGCGGGTTCCGGATCCACATGCCGGGCCCAGATGACAATGGTGGCTGAGCACGCGCCCCGTACGTCGGGACTTTTCGTGCCTCGTTACAAATTGTAGCGGATGCAACTGGCAGTTACTAATTTGGTCCGGGGACACTTGTCTTGTAAACGACGCGGGATGGTGCTCAGCGGTGCCGGTCGGGAGATGTTATATAGCAAGTGGCCCCGGATGGCGCAAGTCGGGGTTGCTCAAACTCACTTACAAACGTAAACGTGACTTTTAATCCAGCATCATGAGTCCCTCATATACCGTGAGACGCATTTACCGAGCCACCTGGGCTGGCAAAATACAGCTAACACTGTTTCCAGCTGCGCGACCCTTCGCTTCTTGCGACCAAATGCTACGTCAACGGCGCCTGGGTGGAAGCGACATCCGGCCGCCGGTTCGCGGTCGAGAGTAAGTTGCACCTTGGCAAAAAATGACAGCCGTGTGCATTTATAGCTCATTCTTCTACCGCCAGATCCATCCACTTTGGCAGAGGTTGCCACCTGCCCAGAGTTTGACGCTGCCGACACTGAGGCGGCCATCTTGCACGCAAGCGATGCATTCAAATCATTCCGCGGCACATCTCCCCGGGTCAGGGCGCGCCTTTTGAGACGCTGGAGCGATCTCATGCTGGAGAACATTGACGACCTGGCCTACATCATCACCGTCGAAAACGGCAAGCCTCTTGCGGATGCCAGAACCGAAGTCGCCTACGCGGCCAGCTTCTTCGAGTGGTTTTCCGAGGAGGCGGCCAGGATATACGGCGACACCATCACCGCCAGCAACCGCAGCTGTCGCATCGTCACCATCAAGGAGCCCGTGGGCGTGTGCGGCCTGATTGCCCCGTGGAACTTCCCCGCGGCCATGATCACCAGAAAGGTCGGCCCTGCCCTGGCCGCCGGATGCGCCGTCGTGGTCAAAGCCCCGGCCGAGGCGCCCTTTTCCGCCTTGGCGCTGGCCGAGCTCGCCCACAGAGCCGGAATCCCCAAGGGGGTCGTCAACGTCATCACGGCTTCTGACAACACGGTTGCCGTTGGCAAGGTCCTCACCACCCACCCCATCGTCAAGAAGGTCTCCTTCACCGGGTCCACGGGCGTGGGCAAGCTCCTCATGAACCAGTCCTCGTCCACGCTCAAGAAGCTCTCGTTTGAGCTCGGCGGCAACGCGCCGTTTATCGTGTTTGACGACGCAGACTTGCAGGCCGCCGTCAAGGGAGTCATTGCGTGCAAGTTCCGCATCAGCGGACAGACGTGCGTCTGCGCCAACAGGATCCTGGTGCACGGCAGCGTCTACGACGAGTTTGTGCGCCTGCTGGTGGACGAGGTCAAGAAGTTCGTCATTGGCGATGGGCTGAGCGAGACAACCACCCACGGTCCGCTGATTCACGGCCGCGCGGCGCAAAAGGTCGAGGAGCATGTCAAGGACGCCGTGGCCAAGGGAGCTCGGCTGGCCCTGGGCGGTCATCGCCTTCCCGAGCTGGGGCCAAACTTTTTCGACCTGACGGTGCTGGCCGACATGACGCCAGACATGAGAATCTGCAACGAGGAGACGTTTGGGCCCGTGGCCGCCATATTCCCCTTTGACACCGAGGAGGAAGCCATCCGGCTGGCCAACAACACCGACGTCGGCCTGGCCGGCTACTTTTTCAGCAGGGACGTGAGCCGATGCTGGCGAGTTGCGGAGGCATTGGAGGTGGGCATGGTGGGCGTCAACACGGGTGAGTTGCAGCATTAACCGTTTGTTTTAATTTATTTGCAGAGTGTACTGACCGCCGCAAAACTACAGGTGCCATTAGTGACCCTGCGGCGCCTTTCGGTGGTGTCAAGGAGAGCGGCTTTGGCAGAGAGGGCAGCAAGTATGGAGTTGATGAATATGTCACCACCAAGATGGTGATGATGGGAATTTGAGCAATATATTCAGCATTACCGTAGACCGAGTTGGCACAATACATTACTTTTTTATCTATAAATGAAGTTGCCTTTCTGTGTGAACCCAGTGCCTTGCCACTCTATTCAGCAACATGTATCGTGTCCTGGAAAACAGAGGCAGGTTCATAGCTTTTGGTTTCGTAATGACACTCCACAGATGCTCCAGAGCTGTCGCATTGTCTCTTCAATTACGTACTGCATGATTGCGTGGACCACGATTGCGAGACTTATCTGGTGGTGTTCAGCCGGCTGCTCCAAAGGGTCCGGACCGGAACCGGAACCGGAACCCAAGACCGGGTCAGAGGCAACAGATCTTGAGCCCCACAAAGTTCTGGAATGTCACACTTGTCTTCCATGGGGCTTCGGGTCCGTCATTCAGCAATACAAATATGCGACTAATTTGAAGTGAATTATAACAAGTGTAGAATCCCTTTTGAGTTGAGATGGTCACCTAGCATCTGGTTGTGGCGGGGTCAACTGGTCTGCATGCTGCGACGGCCCGCCCTTGCGCCCTGCTGAATACATGGACGGGCGTCCGGGACCCGGGGCCAGCATTATTTAGTGACGAAGCAGTGGCAAGCATCAAGCATCAACCGTTGAACCGCATCAACATCAGCAACCGACATGGCCAGGATTTCAGACTACAAAGTCCTCACCTTTGACTGCTACGGCACCATTGTAGACTGGGAAACCGGTGTCACGAATGCCCTGCAGCCTCTTCTGGATGCCAACAATGCATCCTTTTCAAGAAGAGAGCTCCTTGCCGCCTACCACGAATGCGAGGCGGCGCAGCAAGCTCAAACCCCGGGCCTTGCGTACAACAAGCTTCTGGCTCTCATTCACGCCCAGCTCGCCGCGAAGCTGGGCCTCAAAGCGCCAACCGCCCAGGACAATGACGCATTTGGCGCATCGGTGGGCAAGTGGCCGGCTTTCCCTGACTCGGTGGCCGCACTCGGCCGCTTGTCCAGGCATTACAAACTCGTCATCCTGTCCAACGTGGACCGCGAGTCATTTGCAAGCACCAATGCCGGACCGCTGCAGGGCCTCCCCTTTGATCTCGTCATCACTGCTCAAGACGTTGGCAGCTACAAGCCTGATCTTGGCAACTTCCAGCACATGGTTCGCGAGGTAAAGGACAAGCTTGGCCTTGACAAGCGCCACATCATACAGACTGCCCAGAGCCAGTTCCACGATCATCATCCAGCGAAGCAGATGGGCATCAAGTCCAGTTGGATCGTGCGGCCAGGCGCGTTGATGGGGAATAGAGAGCGTGAGATTTACGATTGGAAGTTTGATACCTTGGGAGACATGGCAGATTTGCTTGAAAAGGAAACCGGGGGGAATTAAAATGCATGCGACACATGGATAAACAACTTTAATTACTGGCCTGCATTCTAATTGAGTTTTTTATTAAATTGATCCAAACTTTTCAGTTTCTGGTACCATAAACGCTTCAACACCTGAAAAGGTATAGCGAAGCGAATCATCATTCCCGTCATTTCTTATTTGCCGTGGACAACTGGCTGCGTGTACAATGCGTCAAATACCGTTTCAACCTGACACTAGGGAGGTCCGATTGCAGCTTGCAAGTCTGGCGCAGCATGCTTGGCAGGTTCTACAAGGATATACCTGGTCCCGGGACAAATTTAGCACTGCAACATGTAGGGCAACCATCATGAATCATGGCCACGGTTAACAACAAGGATCTGTGCCGGCGGCAGCCAAAAGTCCTGTTTGGTGGGCATTTCGACGTTGACGTGACGCAGTGTAACATGGCGAAGAAGAAGCAATGTACATTAAAGTTCATACAATCACCTTACTGCAGTCACACTGCAGAGAGTCATGTACCATGGCTTCTAGAATGCACCAGCACAGAGTTACGTCGTGTTCAGCTGCAGAACTAAAGCGCGCATTGAAGCGACACCATTCCATGTTTCACGGCAGCCTTGGCACGTAAATACTCATCTCCAGCCCCTTGTCGTACGGCAGGGTCAGATTGATAAACGGACTGTCCGGTCCACGCATGTACTCCAAAAGGTCCTTGTATCCGCTAGCGGAGCCTATCGTGTTATCGGCAATGACAACGGCACCGGGTCGCAGCTTGGGCTGAACAATCTGCAGCGTCGGTAGGGCCATTGGGGTCCAGACTGACGGGAGAATCAACATTGGTTCCGGTTTCCAGAAACGCGGCGACAGGGGAAAAAAAAAGACAACTCACTATCCAGAAGCAAAAGATCCACATCCTCGACGTTCTCCTTGAGCGTCTCCAAAAGGTCCCCCTCACGAAGGTCGATGACATCCGCAACTTGCTTGCCGCACTCGTTCCAAATCTCCCTCGCCCTGGCCGCCTTGGTCGGCTCATGCTCCGTGGCGATGACCCTTGCAGGCTTGCCGCCGCCGGCACCAGCATTTGCCGCGGCCGCCAGGGCAAGGTAGATGGTGCTGACGCCAAACGAGGTGCCCGCCTCGACAATGGTCCTCGCGCCCGTGGCACGGCAGAGCGCGTAGACGTACTGCGCTTTGTCCTGGTCAAGTGCAATGAACTTGTCGCGCATCGCGTCGGCCAGCTGGTAGTCGTCCCTGGTGACCTTGGACTCCTGATGCGACGACTCGGCGTGAAGCCTGTCCAGCAGCTTGACAATGTGGTCTGGCACGCCTGCCATTGCGTTTTGCGGGGGAGGCGTGTAAGATGCGGCGCTGTTGGATGCCATTTTTGTTCTTTTCTCAACGTGAGTCTGGCGGAGTGTATCGTCTTGGACCTGGTGAACCAAGAGAAGCATCCGCTCCCATTCACCATGTCAACAAAGGGCGTCACTACCCCGCTTTGTGCGTTGCATGGTGAGCAATGCTTTCTACCAGACCACCGATATCGCCGACCGCAACATGGAAACAGTCACGCATCTAACCTCGTCATGGTCTGCCAGATGATTGCCAGTGCAAAACTTGGACTTGATACCGTGCTGCGTACATTGGACGCAAACACCACCGCCAAACCCTTTAATAAATTTTTGAATCACAATGCCCTTTACATCAGGCCGCCGATGAGAAATGTTGACTTTGCGGCGTCAAGGATTTATCTGATCATCAGATAAGATGGTGCCAACATTTGCCAAGCTCTCTAGCCATACATAATCTAATCACAACCCAGCAACCAAAGTAAAGCATATGCACACACGTACTGGCGTAGGAAATGAATTGCAGTGGGAAGCTTTCCCTTGCCAATTTGGCATGACCCAACTTGGCTCAACAACAGCCTTTTATGCAGCACGCCAAAGGTGGCCCGGCTTCTACAAAATATGATTACTGAGGATATGGTGGCATTGAACAGATTGATAAGGGTAGTGGCGGTCAAGGACAATATTTCGCGGGCTCAGCTGAAGTCTTGGGTGTGTCTGTTACTCGTGTCTGCACTCTGCACATTCGCGGAAAATTGGCACACCAGGGAGGGCCTAACAATACCAGATCCAACTGACCAAGCGACATGGCGACCGGGCGACTCGGCAACCCGGCGTCAAATTTCGAGCTTCTAATCACTGGCTACATGCAGAATCTCGCCTCTCCGCATTCCTGCACAAGTTACAACCCGTGTTGAAGATGTCGCTTTTCCCTTGACACAGATCAGATCGTGGGATCCTATCTACCGTCGGGTAATTTGAACATCCCAACCCCACAATGGATCATCCACCCATTCTAAAAAAGGTCCCAGCCAACCACGTCACACCAAGGCACATTTGCATACATCCATCGGGAAACCAGATACCCAACGAATTGGCCTCCTCCATGGCGGGAGCATCGGAAGGCCATTCGGGTGATTATTTCTGCATGTGTTTGGTGGGTCAAGGTGTGCCAAGCAAGAAGCGCGGATTAGAAAGAGCAGAACAAGAACATCAAACCCGAGGCTCAAGTTTAAAACGGGACAGGCCAGTGGCGCTTATGCTCTTCACCACCATCATCATCATCATCAATATAAACCCCCCGTTTCCCGACAGATGAGAACCCGTTTCCCGACTCGTGCTACTTCTCGGCGCCAATTGTCTCCCCAATTGCCCCGGTCTGCGCCCTGGACAAGCAGCTACTTATACCCTCTTTCGCCGCCTCTGGTTCCGCATCGCCGTCATGCCCGAGGTCAAGACACGACGCTCGGCGCCAGAGCACGACGAGCACCTGAGCTCGCCTAAACGACAACGCACCCAGGATACGAACCCCTCAAATCCCGTGTCTGCCTCGGAAGCCGTGGCCATGACCCAAACTACCGCCTGCTCTCACGCTCCGCTTCGCGACAAAGTATACGCCATTACCGGCGGCGCAAGCGGCATCGGCTTGGCCACGTCGCAAATACTCTCGCGCAAGGGCGCAACGGTGTGTATTGCCGACATTGATCTTGAGGCTATAAACAGCGCCGAGAAGCACTTTGGCCATCTTGGCGCCCCTCACATGATCACTAGAGTGGACATTTCCAAGCGAGATCAGGTCGACAACTGGGTCGCCTCCATCGTCGACAAGTATGGCCGTCTGGACGGCGCTGCTAATGTTGCCGGCGTCATCGGAAAGGGCCACGGCATCGCGTCCGTGGTAGACTTGGAAGACGAGGAGTGGGATAAGATCATCGGCGTCAACTTGACAGGCACCATGTATTGCCTCCGAGCCGAGCTGCGAAACGTCGTTGACGGTGGATCCATTGTGAATGTCTCGTCAATCCACGGCCTAAAGGGCAAGTTTCACTGGTCCATGTGATGGCATGGACATGTTGCTCTGCCGGGTAATCCTTTTTGCTAATCGACCCCTAGGCTTCGCAAAGCATGCGGCTTATGATGCCAGCAAACATGGCATGATTGGCCTCACAAAGGCCGCCGCCCTTGAAAGCGGCGAGCGGGAAATCCGCGTAAACTCTGTTGCGCCTGGTGCCATCTACACACCCCTGATGCAAAAGAACTGGGATTTTGTGGGAAGACCCAGCGACGCCCCGTTTGATGATCCTTCCGCGTTTAGGAGACAGGGAACGGCCGAGGAGACGGCAAATGTCATTGTCTTCTTGCTGGGGCCGGAGAGCACCTTTGTGAGTGGAAGTGTATATCAGGTTGACGGCGCCTGGATATGAAACGCCGGGTGGGAATTGCTGAGCATAAGTCATGTGTGTTTATACAGCCGTGTACTCCAGAACAAGACCCGGGTGAAATTGAGGGTTCTTGTCATCCTGCAGCGTGGGGACGAGCTGGTTGATTTGATGAAACTTCAATCTAGATAGCCCATATGACGCATGTTGAAAAGAAAACCAGGCAAGAATATGCCCGTCCTGGAGAATGATCCAGGATGCCACCAGACTGCCAGCCCAGATTAGTTAGGCCGCCAGAAAGGCAGAATCGGATGTCGCAGCCAAATCTTCAACATTACGATTTGACTTGTTGATGCCCAGAATATATAAATTGATGGATTACGACCAACGTTTCTACTCGCTCTTCCGCCCAAGAGCCGCCACAGCGACCGCAATCTCGTCTCCACCTTTCTGGTTCTCGACGCCGTGGTGAATAGCTGGGTCCATGCCAACGTTTGCAACATCATAAGAATCAATGGTCTGCTTGTACCAGGGTACGAGGTTGACAGCAAGAGCATATGTCCAGGCACAGACGAAGAAGCAGAGTGGCACAACCAGAGACAGCTGTGTCGAGTGCATGTCCGCTACAAGCCCCATTAGCGGCGGCACGGCTGCACCACCGAGAACACTACCAATGATATAGCCCGACCCTCGCTTTGTATGTCGCCCCAGGCCTCTCATGCCCAGAGCCACAATGGTTGGAAAGCAGATAGACTCGAAGAACAGGGTCGCGAAGAGCAATGACATGCCAGCGTTGCCACCCTGTGTAATTGCCGGTGCAACAAACACCATGCAGAGAGTCAGGTAGACTCCGAATACGGCTCTGGGCTTGAACAAGTGCATTAGACCTACACCGACAAATCGCCCAACGGCGAATGCACCTTGAGCACCGGCAAGAAATTGCGACGCCAGAGCATTGCTAGTTCCTGGGCGCGTTTCCGTCACATAATTTATGAAGTAGCTGTACGTTTTGCTGTCAGGAAAAGGAAATTCCATGGTCATTGGTTTCGGGGCTTGGGACTGAGCTTCGCCTACCTAGCAATAGCTACTTGAGCTCCGGTATAGCAAAATTGCGCAAAGGTGGCGTGGAACAATCTGTATTGCTTCATGAACGGTGCATTATTGTCGGCCACATTCGCCTCTGCAGCTTGGACTTGCATGTCTGCGTCCGTGATCTCGGGTATGGCAACGAAAAAGAAGACTGTTGCCAGGATGAAGACGAATGCAGCAATGGCAAGGTACACCCATTGCACGTTTTGAAGTGCATCTTGGTCACTGAATGTGAAAAAAACATATGAACCCATGACAGGTGCGACTACGGAGCCGATTCCATTGAAGGCCTGGGAGGTATTGAGTCGAATCTCGGCAAATCGTGGTGGGCCGCACACTAGGGACGAGGTTAACGGATGTTCCGTCTCGTTCCCGGGGGAAAGGCGTCTTTACCGGTAATGTACGGATTGGCGGCGGTTTCTAGAGAGCCCAATCCGTTCCCGATGATGAAAATACAGGCACAAAATCCCCCAAAGCTGTGCGCCTTGATGGCAGGGATGGCGAGCAATGCCCCAACACCTGTGTGATTTCGATTAACAAACGCATTGCCTCGCAAATGGCAGCAGGCTTCTTGAAGAAGCTTACCATACAAACAAAGTCCCCAAATAAAGACGGCGCGATAGCCAAAATGGCGTAAAATCCAGGCTGCATGGCCCAGGGCCGCCAGGGGATAGGCGCTGAAAGCCAATTAGCATCACGCCAAGGGCCAATTCACGGTGAAACGTACCCAAAGTAGGCAGCCTGAAGACCAGCAGACCTTGACTTGTCAATTCCCAGAGTGTTTTGGAAATGCTTGTTCAACGTGTCAAGCAATCCGTATGAAAATCCCCAGAGGAAGAAGAGAACAGTTACTAAGCATATTGGAACCAGGGACTGACGCAATGTCATTTCCGCCGCGTTGGTCTGGCTATCATCTCGAACCCGAAGAGACCTTTTCTTCCAGAAAGATTCTTTGGCAGCCATGATTGCAAAGACGTAGGGTGTGGTCTCTGGCCGGGGTGCGTACAGAAATAACAAATTGCGACCGTTGAGAGGATGGGGTCCTCGATTCTGGCTCAGTAATGCATGGGCTCGTTTGAATATCCGAAACCAGCCCAGTGCTGGGACCCAAACTATATATAAACATCCATGATTCATACGGGCGTTTCTGCCGGGCTAGCACCGCATTGCTGGCAACGCAATGTTTCACGTAAAATGCTGCTCAGGCCAAGTATAACGAAATCGGAACAGCTCTTGCTGGGTGTTCCATGACTACAGTAATGCAAGGTTCTTCTAGTCGTAATGGATTCGTGTTGTTCCCGCAAGCATATGTTATGGGCTGGTTGAACACTGACAAGTCCGTGTTGAGGCTTGACCCTAGATTACAGTGTTAATTCCTCCTGTGGATGAGCTTCTCGGCTTCGAGAAATCATCACCGCATAAATCAGACCGGAATGTATGATTAACTTATATTCTCGCATTGCCGAGCATGGCCGCAGACCGGCTTGATCCGACCCAGTATTAATTCCAAGCCGGATCGCGCAGTTAACAAGCCGGCAAACGACGACGGGTGGCTGCTATTGCAAGGACCAGGCGAGTGGGGGAGGCAAGCCATGCTTTTTGTTGGTGGGAACTCGGCGATGAGACGTTACCCCAGGATTCAGGATTGTGCGCTTTGCGGGAGCTGGGGGCTCCTGGGCGAGCATGGGGGAAGGGTCGGCGCTTGCAGCAAAGGTGGCTTACCTTGGGTTTGAAGACGAAGTAGGTGGGTGGGACGATGCCGTGCTGTGGGTTGAAAAGAGCAGGCGCAGCCATCTTGAACCCTTTTGGCCGCAAACCTGGTTGAGGGATGCTGCATGAATCTTGGTCCAGTTTCCAAGGCTTGAGGGCAAGGAAGCTTCCCCAAACGCGCCTCCCCTGTCCAGAGACTACTGGGCGTCCCCGCCAGGTGTTGATCAGTTGTTGCCAGCTGTTGACCAATAGACTGCCAAGGCCCAACAGCATCCACCAGGTGGCAGTTGTGCTTCACCCAGCCAGTCAGGGCCGTTGACAAAAAAGCCAAAAGTCCCAGTCACAGTTCAATGTTGTGCATTCACACTTCAACATGTGAGCAGGCCCTCGGCTCTCACAGCTTTTCCTTGGGCTGCGTCGCTCCGCCATAGTCAAACATCGCCAAACGGCGTATCAGGCTAGATGCAACACCAGACCGGGCGCAGCCTTGTGAATTGAGATTGGCGAGTCTAGCCCAGTCTCCATTTTTGTCTACCCCAGCGTCCTCGAAGGACTACGTCCCACACAAAAGCTCCCACCATGCCCCAAGGTGACGCGCAGAGGCCAAACTCTCTGCTTGATTCGGGGGACGAGGTAAGCCGGTCTCCTGATGGAATCCCTCACCAGGAGCATGCCAAGCCGAGGAAGCGAACCAGAAGAGCTTGCGACAAGTGCAGTACGTCAAGGACCCGGTGTGACGGAGAATAGTAAGTTCTAATGGCAAACTTCGTTGAGGCTGAGTTCACCATTGACGAGTTCTCAGTCCTTGCCGCAGATGTGAAGGTGAGACTGCTTTTTTTCTAAAGGCCCTGTCGCTTCCCCTCATGTTCCTCTTTTCCCTCAACATGGGAAGCGAAAGGTGCAGCAGGCATATCAGTCAAGCAAAAACATTTGCTGCATGCTGGCTACCTTTTGTATCACCAAATATCCAGAAACTCACTAATGAAAATTAATTTTTCTCTCTAAAGATTATGGTTACGTCTGTCGATATAACAGAGAGGTCAAAAAGAGAGGTCGTCTGCCGGCCTCTTCTTCCACCAAGTTTCATCTCGAAACGCGACGCCAAGTCGCTCAGAATAAAGACTCCCATAATGACGGGGTGACACCTCAATCCTCAGCGCCATCGGCATCTCCGTCCAGCAAATCAGGAGTCCCGGGAGGGCAACCGCCGTCCTTTACTTCCCAGACGGACCTTCCTGGGGACTCTTCGGCTGGTAGTGGCCCATCAATGGATGATGATCAGCCAGCCCCTGGTGCAGTCGACTTGACATCGCATGCCTATCGATCTCCTGAGAAGCGACGACGGGCATCCTCATCCATGTCTGTCCCTTCACTCATTCAACCCGGTTTACAAAGACACGGCCATCTTGATTCACTCAAGTTCCAACGCAGAACAGATTCTTCTGCCATGGCATTCTTGGACAACCACGTCGCAGAGTCAGAAGCGCTCATATCAGATGAAAGTGTTGGGTATCAATCTCCCGCAAACATAAGTGGACCGTATGAATATGAGAGAGGTCGCCACCACCGGGGTTCGTTCAGGTCCACTGCCAGCAACGAACATATTCGGGAGTCATTTAGCACTGTCGCCACAGCGCCCGATGGCCCGTCCCCCGACATGCTGCAAAAGGCTCCGACAGAGGACTGCTGCTACAGATTTCTCGACCCAGTTTTGCCATATATACGAAACATACTTCCTGCGTCAGTAGCGTGTGAGCTGCTTGACATCTTCCTCACGGATCCTGGAAGCTCTCTCTTTCGAGGCGCGTCTCCCTATATCCTCACCCGCATTTTCCGCAAAAAGTCCATATTGCATCCAACAAACCCAAGACATGCCACGCCTGCCCTTCTAGCCACCATATTATGGTGCGTCGCACAGACAGCTGATGTCATGTTACTTCATGTGCCCGGGACTCGTGCAAAAGTTGTAAACAACCTGTATGATCTCGCCACGTCGCTCATTTCCGAACGAGATCCCGATCGTTGGCGGCGCATCCACGGTTTGAATCCCAAATTCAGTATAGCAACTTGATTCATCACCACTAATTAATCCATAGGTGGTCTAAGGGCGGAGAATGAAGTTCCAATTCCTGGGTGGAACCACGCCACATCTGTGCCAACGACAACAGCGGCAAATGAACCGGCCGGTGGTGTGGATGATGTTCTGACTTTTATTCTATTGTCTATTGCTGTTTCTGGTGGCGATTTCAAGTCTGATTGCTACAAGTGGTGGTCAAAGGCTACCAGGTTGACATTTTCTCTGCAACTGAACAGAGAAGATGAACGGTGCCTGGCATCAGTATCGCCATGTGCAAACCCACTATGTTCATGTCACAGGGATCGCTCAGATGCAACCTTTGTGGAATTTGAGCGCCGGGAGGAACGAAGACGAGTGTTTTGGCTTCTTTACAGCCTTGATAGACATCTTGCTCTCTCCTTCAATACGGTCTTGTCCATTCCAGACTCGTACTGCGAGGTCTACGGTATGTAGCTCGCACAAACTGTCAAGTTTTCGGCCTGCACTGCTAACAGCGACCAGCTCCGCTTCCGGAAAGCGTCTGGGAGAATCTGGACTCTATCCCCCCCAAGGAACTCCCTTCCAGGATTATCGGACCGCCAGTTGTGGCCACCGGAACCGGATACCTCGAATACTTTCTTCCTCTCATGGCGATACTCGGCGATATCATAGAGATTCACCATCGACGTCGGCATCCCCGATTAGGACGCCAAGACGATCCATTCTCAGTCTCTGTAGTGCAAAATCTCCTGTCCAATTATGAACTCAGTCTTGATGCTTTGGGCCGCAATGCGTCCATTGTGCCGGCATCCACTGCTTTTCAGATACCCGGTCAGTCCAGAAGAGACTTGTTGAGCAGTCTGCCAACTCCCGGATTCGGCATATCGCTCTCATCCTACGAAGCTGAACAGTCCCGCGTTCGTCTTGTCATGGCGTATAGCACACATATTTTGCATGTTCTTCATGTACTGTTGCACGGAAAGTGGGACGCCATTTCCATGTTGGACGGAGGCGACGATTGGATCACTTCAAAACACTTTACTGAATGTGCATCACACGCCATTACAGCCTCTCAGTCGGTTTCTACAATTCTCACAATTGACCCGGAGCTTACCTTTATGTCTTATCTCTTCGGTATATATCTCCTGCAAGGCAGCTTCATCCTGCTTTTGTTCGCAGACCGGATGCCTCAGCTGGGACCAAACGAGTCTGTAGAGCAAGCGTGCGAGAATATTATTCGAGCTCACGAAGTATGTGTTGTTACGTTGAACACTGAATTTCAGGTATGTCCCAGACTTTGGATCCACGTCCATTGACGCATACGTATTGATCAAAGATTGTGTAGAAAAATTTCCGAAAAGTAGTCCGGTCAACATTATACAGTGTGCGCGGTTCAGGAACAACCAATTGGGAAGAACACCGAGCCAGACGTCGTGCTTTGTCCCTTTACAGATGGACCAAGGGCGCTAGGGGTTTGGCATTGTAAAAAGACTTTTAGGCATCATATCAGGGTGATTTGGCAGCTATAGCTATTTGACCTTTCTGTTCATGAACGAACAGATCTTGTGTCATTTCATCTAGGAATATGATGACCAGATATGAGAGATGATGGGGTGGTGGATAGAACTGAGGAAATCATGAATAAGTATATGCGGAGCCGCTGGCTCCATTTCTTGATTTGGTGAGTGGGTACTCTGTACATGGATAATGAGCAAGGGAGCTGGTGGCACATGGTTGTGTTGCTACTAGTTTGTGTAGGCGCCAAAATATCGACTCGAGAAGAGATGTCAATATGGGGGTGGACTGAAATACGGCATGGTCGGGACGTCTGTAGCCAGTTATATGCAATTGGTCAAGTTCATCCCTATAAAGAATGTACAAACACGCTCGTATCGAGATGACAAGGAAACCAACAAGAAAAGACTATTCCATGCTTCAACTTGAGAACCAGCGCGAACCGGACGGGGGCAGGGCCAACACGCAACGCGGGTATGCATTCTCTACATCGACTCGAGTGCCACATACCCCAAGTCCGAACAGGCGTTTGCCTTGACTCTGTTCAAAGGTGTGTCCCTCGGTCCCTGCGTCCGAGCTTGTTCAGGCACTTTCAGCGATCTAGAATACTTGGGGAGATCCAGATCGGGCAGGCAAGAAAATGCTTTCGGCTGTAATCCATTGATAAAAGTAAAACGATTTTACTGAAATGGCGAATAAGCGGGGTCCAAACCCCTCTGTAACGGTTCATCTCGTGGCAAAGCTGAGAGAAGCCGGAGTGTGCCATCTCAACGCATGATTGTGCTCTTCAACTCAACGGGCAGAAAGCGCTCAGGCTTTGAACAAATCAACGACCAAAACGGGTTGTCCGGGCGAGAAAGTGTTGGTCATGAATTCAGGGTACGACTAGACGTGCTGCACAGGTCATGACAATGAGACGGCTTCCGGGATTGGTGCAGGGAAGCTATCCTCAAGCAGGCTCAGGAATCAGGACGGCTTGTTTTCAACCTTGTCGGACAGATGCTTGGGCTTCTCAAAGCTCCATAGAAGAAAGCTCTCGGTAATGGCTTCCTGCTGTCCCTTGCCGAAGCTCCGTAATTGGGTCCCCATATCCGCCAGTTCCCGGACGATTACCTGGACATCCCGGGCGCCCCTTGGGGCGGCGGCGGTGTTGGTGTCGGTTACCCAGTCAGTTGCACAAGGCGGCATGTTGTCCGTGTTCGTGCAGTCAATTGCTCGGCAAAGAAGGCGGCGTTGATGCTATTGAGGTTTGGTGGTGCGATTCAATGCAGAGAGGAGCAAAAGCGCCCTTGGCATCAGCATTGTAGCTGTGCAATTGTTTAGAGACGGAGGCCCCAAATATTATAACTTGGGATTTTGGAGCACTCGAGCGCTCGCCAGGATCTTCAGGATAATACGCTCAAGTCCCGACAGTGGTGTTGACCACCTGGCAAGCCACATGCACAAATGGCCTGATTTCCAGCAAGGTTGGCATGGCGTCCAACCAGACTCTATTTAATTATTAGCAGCCACCGGTCGGTTTGCTCCGATCTTGGCACGGTCTGCTGGACCCTCTGCCCTGGCTTCGTCAGGTGCTGGTCCACTGTTCAGGACCCCCAACTACGGGCATTGGGTGCATCCGTGTCAACCAGCCCAGATCGTCATTGTTGTGCCAAGTTCAGCCCCCTGGACGGGAAATCCCATCACGCTTATGACGAGGATGAGCGCATTCGATTGACAACTCGGCCCGTCCGCCATTGCGGCACAGGCGGCATGCGCTCGTGCTCGAGTTGTTCCAAATTTTGGTGGCTTCTAGACTTTTGTCAATATTCATCTGGCTGCATCCCTCATGCAGATGCACACAGCATGGAGTGATACTGCATGTGCTAAATCGTGTCGTGCAGGCTTCTGGCTCCCGAGAAGTGTTTAGTGCTGGTCAATGGCCCTGCTTCGCCAGCGATTCTCCGGAGCATACTTTCCGCGCATTTAATGCCCCGCCCAGCTTCACATGACGAGGCCATTACTGTTCGAACCTCCATGAAGCCTCGCCTTTGGGGAATGTGAGCTGTAGGAATTCGAATGCATCTCTCCATGACGCCCGTGCCGCAAACTGTCATGTGAAACGGGACCCAGAAATCACAGGAGCCGTGGTAATTTTTGGTGGATTCGCTCGATTGCCGGCACCAACCTGGGCTGATGATGCTGCCTCCAGCCGGCCCTGGCTTCGAGATGCTTGGCAGCGATTAGTAACAGCTACAATAACGTCATTACTTTCATAAACACTTGGACTTGCCAGCTCCAGATGGACGATTTTTAAGGTTGTTGCACATGACCGCAACCTGGTCTTTGGCCTAGTCGCCGGTGAACATGATGACTAGCCCAAGTCGAGAGTCACTCAGCACTTGTCTTTGACTCTTGCATCTGGGCCAGAATTCATTTTACAGTACCATGTCCCAAAACTCCACATTTACAAGTTGCGCATGACTGCACAAGAAAGGCAAGGTACCGGCTGAAGCGTAAAATAATGAAATTCTACAAAATACTACTCAGGAATAAGGACACTGGTGGCTCACATCTAAACAGTCTCCAACGTCCATCTTGGCTCAGGATTTCGTCTCTAGGGTAGGTCTTGCCTCCTGTCCGGGAAAAACTTGATGCATCGTCCGACAGCCCACCAATTGCCCCGCCTCCACACAACTCCATCAATGCTGTTTGCCACGCCACATGGTTCAACATTGTTACAACCGATACCTTGAACCTAGACCGGAGGCCCTGATACTCTTGCCGCCATGGTTCTTCAAGATCTCGGCCGCCGCATCAACGCGGCGGTCACTAATCTGACAAGAGACCAAAATGTCGATGAGAAGGTGAGTTCCATGGTCGGGCTTTGCCAAGTCGGTCGCAATCCCAAGACGGTTTGTTGAGCTGATTATCCTTTTGCTCTCCAGGCTTTCGACAACATGCTCAAAGAGATTTGCGCCGCCCTTCTCGAGGCCGACGTCAACGTAAAACTCGTCATGCAACTGCGCAAATCCATCAAGAGCTCCGTCAACTTCAAAGACCTGCCGCCCGCCGTCAACAAGAAGCGACTCATCCAAAAAGCCGTCTTTGACGAACTGGTACACCTCGTCGATCCCCATGCCGAGCCGTTCAAACCGAAAAAGGGCAAACCAAACGTCATCATGTTTGTTGGTCTACAGGGCGCTGGTAAAACGACAACGTGCACCAAGCTTGCGCGACACTACCAGACGAGAGGATTCCGGGCATGCCTCGTCTGCGCCGATACTTTTCGAGCCGGTGCCTTTGATCAGCTGAAGCAGAATGCGACAAAAGCCAAGATCCCATACTACGGCTCCCTCACCGAGACGGATCCGGCGGCCGTCGCTCGCGCGGGCGTGGAACAATTCAAGAAGGAAAAGTTCGACATCATCATCGTCGATACTTCTGGAAGACATCGTCAGGAATCGGCACTGTTCCAGGAAATGATTGATATTCAGACGGCGATCCGCCCGGATGAAACCATCATGGTCCTTGATGCCTCAATCGGTCAGCAAGCCGAATCGCAGGCCAAGGCGTTCAAAGAGGCTGCTGATTTCGGAGCCATCATCATCACCAAAACAGACGGCCACGCCCATGGCGGTGGTGCCATTTCCGCCGTGGCAGCCACACACACACCCATCGTATTCATTGGTACCGGCGAGCACATGCTGGATCTCGAGCGTTTCGCACCGCAACAGTTCGTTCAGAAGCTCCTGGGCATGGGCGACATGGCCGGTCTCGTAGAGCACGTCCAGTCTCTCAACCTCAATCAAAAGGACACAATCAAACACATCCAAGAAGGCATCTTTACCGTTCGCGATCTGCGCGATCAACTATCAAACATCATGAAGATGGGGCCCCTTTCCAAAATGGCGGGCATGATCCCCGGCATGAGCAACATGATGCAAGGAATGGATGACGAAGAAGGCAGTGCCAAGCTCAAGCGCATGATTTATATTTGCGACTCCATGACTGAAAAGGAGCTCGACTCGGACGGCAAGATTCTCATTGATCAACCCACGCGCATGACGAGAATAGCCCGCGGCTCGGGCACCTCAGTACGCGAAGTGGAAGACCTCCTCACGCAGCAGCGCATGATGGCGGGCATGGCGAAGAAGATGGGCGGCAACATGAAGAACATGCAGCGCGCACAGCAAGCCATGAGCGGCGGCAACAAGGCCCAACAAATGGCCGCCATGCAGAAACGTCTGCAGAGCATGGGCGGTGCGGGCGGTGCGGGCGGCATGCCTGACATGGGATCGCTGATGAAGATGCTCGGCGGAGGAGGTGGTATGCCTGGCGGCATGGACATGCAGGCCATGATGAGGCAGATGGGCATGGGCGGTGGAATGCCAGGAATGCCGGGAATGCCGGGGATGCCGGGTATGCCCGGGGGTAGCGGCCGTGGAAGGAGGTAATGTGTGCGCCGTTGGAGGTTCCAAAAATTAGCATTGTGCCGATGGAAGGACGTTGCTCTTTCTTTATCACGGGGTATATACTGAGATGTGTTGCACTGGCGTTTTGGCTGCACTGGTCATGAATCATGGTCAATAGGACTGTAACTGGCATATGAAGAAAGCACTACTTGTCATTCCTCCACAGCTGATCCAGGAGTAGATGCCGCGCGGGAACCTTGATGTAGTGACCAATCTTGATGCGCGAGATGCAGCTGAGCCCGTTGGCAGCCGGCGTATTGCGCGAGGAGGCTGGGTGAGAGAACCGCCTACACCGTACCAATGGTAATGAACAAGGCGGCGCAGATGGGTGTCCCAGGCCTGGCTTGACGGGAATGCCGGGGTCATCAGTAGGTGGCACCTGAAGCAGGAGCGCGGGCAAGTATTTGACAGGGCCTGGGAGACGCAACAGTGCTCCGTGTTGGCAGCAAAGCGTGCCGAGGCACGGACTTGGCAGTACGGAGAGTCTTTCTGGATCGGGGCTCTTCAACGGCCACGACCCTTTCGGCATTATCGCGCAGATGGAGCTTCTCGTTCCCAAGGGCTGTACTGCCGTTGCTGTCAATGACCATTCGAATCTGCTCTGCGCCATCCCACTCTTCACCAGCCACGGAGGAGGTGCAGAGGGCAAGTAGAACCCTCTCTCTTGATGGATCTTTTATGGTATGGTGACTGTCACAAGCAACCGGCATTTCAGGAGGACTTTGTGTGGCGCCTTGATGTAAATTAGCTCAGATCTATTACCCAAGTCGACCTTGATAGTTCTGTTGATGACCTGACGCATTGTACGACACTAACATTGATGGAGCAGCACCTAAGCCCGGATGGAAAGCAGGGTCTCGATACACTAGGGACTCGGAAACTCCTGTCAAGCCAAAAACCAAGATTGCCTAGTGTCGCACAAGCCGCAGCGGCATAAAAAGCTGTACCTGTACGAGGCAGAGTTTCCACCCCTCTGTGCAGGCTGGGCCATGCATGCCCTGGGACAGCCACGCCCTTGGCCAACTTTGTCAAAGAGTCTGGTGCTGTAGGACAAAAGGTTCCGGGGGTCAACTGGTTGATACTCCCAAGATTCCATTCGCTTTCCTGAATCATCGAGTTTGATGGGGAAGCCAGTTGCTAGTTTCACACAACAGCATAGCGGAAGACGACTGTGCGCATCACTCCCTGGAAATCGGTGATGCAGCCGTATTACACAAAACAAGTCGGAACCGGCTCCTCAAAGCTCGAATGACGGGGTTCGCGTCCAGAGGAGATGGTATTGCCGTGGCTCTTAATCAAGAGTCCGATCAGGGCGCCGAGACGGACAAATTCACCCAAGCCCACACTTATCCACGTCGATGGGAATTTCATCTGAACCATTTTCCGGCCTTGTATAGGTGCATCAACGTCGACATTCACAAAGACCTTGGCTATTTGCCCCGCTCGTCTCCCTGGCAGGCGTGATAATGGACGAGAAAGATGGCCCAGCAAACCGAAGTTGTAGCCGTATCAGGCTTGTTCCTGGACCAGATCAAGGAACTGATGGCACACGAGGACGGCCATCTGCTTCACCATACAGTCAGTGCACCACTTGCACCAAGTTCTAGGATTACCCCGATCCAAGACGAGATGTCTGGAGAGTATATAATTCGTTTTCAGGTAACTGAAACTCTGTGTTATTGTCCAAAGATGGAAAAGCAAATCTATATAGCATGGCAAAAGCCTTCTTTCCTCTTTATTAATTATTATTAGTATCATCTTTATTATCATACCCCTATTCTAGTTATAATATAATAGATTTAGGGGTAAACAGGTACAAGGATTTTATTTTTTAGGTTAAATATTTTAGTGGCGGTTCCGCACCGGAATCGTGGTGCAAGCGCAGAGCTAAAGTCTTTTAAACCTTGCAGGTATGTAGGTGTAACCTAGGAAGAGAAGAATAATTATTATTAGTCAGAATCTCTTCATTCTATTATGCTTATTTTGTACAGAATAGCTTATACACCCCATACAGCAACGTGCTGGGTTACGGAGAGTCACTCCAATCTCCCTTTCCGTCCCCAAACACATTTTCATACCACGCGTCGCCCGACTTGGCCGGGCATAGCGTCTCGAAACCAATCTCCTCGAGCCCGTTCTTGCCTGCCCCAGGGCGAAAGAGCCTCGTCTTCTTGCTCTTCTCGTACGAGGGTAATGGCCAGTACTCTAGTTCGCCCCCCTCGGCAGGCAGCGCCGCAAGCCGCTGTCGAGTCCTAGGTCGAAGGCTGAGGGCCACCAGGTCTCGCAGGTACGGAAAGTACCACGTCTTGTCCCACCATGTCTCGACCCGCTGCTTGAGGTTGTTCGCGTGCGCGTTGTGGTGCACCGCTACGGGGACGGCGGTCGAGTAGTAGTCGGCGTACAGGGGCGACTCTGCCCAGTCCAGCGCCTTGGGTGCTACATCGCCGCCTAGCTGCGCGAGCGGGTGTGGCACGCCGCGGAGGTCTTGGGGGATCCCGTTTAGGCGCGGTGGCGAGATGCCCAGCTCGCTTGATCGGTTCGCGATGTGATGCTTGTCGTTGAGTCGGATGATCTCCCCGTCCTGCTCCTCGAAAACGGTCGGGATGGACACGTCCTGCGTGTAGTCCAGGGTGATGTGGAATTCAAAGTTGAGCTGCGCCATCTTCATGCCCGGGTCGTCGGAGCCAGCCTCTGTTCCCGAGTTGAACCGCGCCACCTGCGTGTTCCGCCATATCTCCTGCTCCCCAAAGATCTCGCCAAAGATGCCCTGGTCCGCGTACGGGAGCGTCTCTCCCGCGCCGAGCTGGTCCTCCACCCTCGACCTGACGCGCTGGAAATACCGCTTCATGTCGCCGACTGTTCCCATTATCGATCCGCTGTTCAGGAACTTGGGCCGGTTGACGTGGAACTCGGACGGATCGACGCCGGGCCCCTCGTATATGGGCCCCGTGTCCGTCTTGGGGCCGTACATGTCCGGCCGCATCGGGCTGTCCGGGAGAGTCTCGCAGTGCATGCGCTCGATGGACGGCCAGCACTTCTTCTGGCTCGACATGAGCACCGAGTGGCCCCCCGTCAGTCGCCCGAACCTTTTGTCACGTTTGGCCAGGCGCTCGTCCGCCTCCCTGATGGCCTTGTGGTAGCGTGCCATGAGGACCTGCGGCGGCAGCTGGAACCAGACATCGTAGGCGTCTCCGAACCACACGAGGTCGTCCTCCCGGAGCCGGTCTCCCTCGGCGGCGTCGCTGCGGGTCATTTCCTCAAGATACTCCAGGCCACCAAAGATCTTCTGCAGCTGCCCCCGTTGCAGCGACTGAATCCCCTCGGTGGCGGCGTTGTGACTCTTCCAATTCACGATGACGGGGGCCGGGTATCCGAGGGCCATGAGGCTCATGATGGACTTGCAGAGCTTCGGCCCGGGGTTGTCGGCAGGCAGGACGGCAACGAAATTGCGCTTCCCAGCTTGAAGCGGCCGCTGACCTGTGCTCGTCGTTCCAACGTCGACGTCAAGCTGGCCATGACCGTCGACGCCCTCGTGCTCGCCCGACACAACACCATCGTGGGGTTTTGATACAATATAATTCGACCCTTTGCCCTGTCGTGAGTGTGAGCCAAGCTGTTTTAGCTGCTAGGAAGTATGCCGCCAAGGGTGAAATGCAGAGAAGTGGGAGGCATACCACGGTAACAGAGATACTGATAAGGAGAGCTGCTAACACGGCAAATAAAACACGTTTTGAAAAAAACTTGGCCGCAATGCGCAAGGTTGTGCCATGGTTGACAGAGTCTTGGCTATTTACGAGCGGCTTGTATTGAACCAGACCGAAAGCTCTTTGGAAAAAAGACATGGCCCTAAGACCCAAATGCTGAACAAAACATGGAGATGTACACGAATAGTGGTGAAATCAATACAGTTGTTGGACGACTTGATGAGTCGAGGCCCACGAACCGAGTTTTTTCGTCGTCATCTGTCAACCACAAAACCCCCCTGCCCTCGATATGCCAGCTAGCAGGGGCCGCAGAGATGTCAGCAATAAGCCCTAAAAGTTTAGCCTGAAAGTTATATGGGCCTTGGGCGTGCGTAAGACCCTTACTGTTGCAAATTATGGAGCATGAAGAGAACTTGGTGCTGAGGAATGCATACCACTGTGATCTACAGTCTGTGGTCATGAGTATCTGCGCGGTCCCTGTTTCTGGTGACAAAACAAAGTCGTACAAGACAGCCTATTAGACTATTATTCTATAGGTAATGGTTTTTTGCCGTCTTGTAAGAGCTTTTTTCCACTAGAAATAGGGACCGGGCGCCAAGGTATGGTGGCATTGAGTGACCATAAAAGTCTGGAACAATACGCACAAGGAGTGGGGCAATGTGGGTGTCAATGTGTCACACGAGCTACATGATACGACGGATAATAAAAGGCCTTGATCTACAGTACAAAGGGGGAAAGGAGGCGCGTTGCAGCCTGGGCCAAGTGCCCAATTTAAATCCAGATTCTTACTCAGCTAGCAAATTGTGTCTAATCTTGATCTCATTCGTGAAGCTAACCAACTTGAGCTACGAGATATCTCTTTAGGCCATCGGACAGCTACAGTGGGGGGCATAATGTATTCAAACACTCTGCGGGATTACACGTCTCTCCAAATCCTTAAAAAGAGCTTCCTTTGGGAACTCTGACTCGCCTAAAGTGGAGCCTTTCCCTCACACATGGTCTCGTCTTACTCCCTTGCTCTTCATAGTCTCTATTCCATCACATCCGTTTCCTCCGTAACGTGTCTCGCCTGAAGCACTTGGAATTTCCTGCCTTGTGGGTCGGGGTTTGTTTCTGTAGTGTTTCTCAAACTTTTTGATTGCAATGTGGGCGTTGACTACGTTGCGGGCTGCGAACTCGGCTAGTGGGAGCCACTCATACCAGTCGTCCTGGGTGAAGTTGACAATACTGGCCAAGGTATTGCTCGAGGAATGAGCTGGCATTTTCCGTCTGGCCGTCCGTCTCGGGGTGCTGTGCTGTAGAAAGGCTCATGTTGATCTGTAAGCGGTGGCAAACTGCCTTGCAGAATTCCGAGACCAACAGTGGTCCTCTATCGGAGACAATTGAATCAGGTAGCCCATGGAGTTTCCATACGTCCCGCACGAAGAGCATGGCTAGGTCGTGTGCTTTCATGTCGGCTCTGCAGGGCGACAAGTGTCTGTCTTTTGATAGCCTGTTGACTACGACCATGATTGCGTTGAACCCACAGGGGGTAGGCTGGAATGGTCCGATCAAGTCGACAGACAGGTCCCTCCATCTTTGTAGGGGAATCGGAAGAGGTTTCAGTGTTCCCTGGTACCGCAGCTGGGAGCTTTTGTTCCTCGCACATCCGTGGCAATTGCGTGTCAATCGTTTCGTGTCAGCGTTGAGCCTCGGCCTCCAGTACGAGCGTGAGATGAGTTCGTATAGTTTATTTTCCCTAGGGTGGCCTGACTCGACGCTGTCGTGGGCGAGTTGGGTGAGAAGGGTGCGTAATTCGCCTTTAGGGACGTACAGCCTCTCTTGGAAATATAATCAACCTTTATTTATCATGCACTCTAATAAGGATACTTCCTTTAAGTAGGGGATGCCGCGAGGTTTGAGCATTTCGTCCCTGATTCTCATCCACCATTCATCGTTTGCATAACCCTCGTCTAAAAGTCTTGTAATCTTGTGGTCAACAGTTAGATCGAGGATGGCGGGGCACAATGTCATCTCTCGTTCCCAGGAAAGGTTTGCGAAAAGCTCCGAGAGCTCAGGGTCAAGCTTCAGTTCTTCTCGTACAGAGGAGTCAATGTTGTGGGAGTTGAGCAGTGATTGTTGTTGGTACTGGATGCCGTCGTCATCGTCGTCTTTTAGCAAGTCCTGTCATCTTCGTGTAAGTGAGTCGGGTTTTCCGTTGTCTCTCCCTAGTATCGATTTGATGGCAAACTGAAACTGTGATGGAAATTCACTCCACCTGACCTGGCGTCTTGAGAGTTGCTTGGTTGTCATGAAATATCAAAGGTTGGCATGGTCTGTGATGACTGCGATCGGGTGGTGTGCGCTCTGGAGTTCTGGTCTCTAGCATTCGAAGCAGCGTACGATTGCTAAGAGTTCCTTGTTGTAGATCTCGTAGTTATACTCGGCGGGGTCATACTTTTTGGACATGAAGGCCACCGGGTGCAGTACTCCCTGATCATCTTCCTGAGAGAGAATGCCTAAAGACACGAAATCGGATGCATCGCATTCGACAAACACCTCCTTTGTTAGGTCCAAGTGCCTGAGGATTTGGCCTGACGTGAAGCCATTGTTAAGCATGTCGAATGCTTCTTGGCAAGATGGGGTCTAGTTCTATTTGACCAACTTCCATGTCAGGGCAACGAGTGGTCGTACGATGCGTGAAAATGCCTTGATGAATCGTCTGTAGAAATTTGAGAATCCTAAGAAGGCTTGGACGTCTTTCACGTTGACAGGGGCTTCCCAGTTAACAAGGCAGTCGACATTTACGGGATCCATTCTTAACCCCGCTGTTGAGATGATCATGCCCAGGTATTTCACTTCAGTAGTCTCAAATTCGCATTTCTTGACATCGAGTTGCAAGCCTGCGGCCTCGAGCGCTTGAAGCACTGATTTCACGTGGAGTCTATGAGAGGCGAGGTCGTTTGAGTAGATGAGAATGCCGTCGATGTAGGCTGTGCAATATCTGTCCAGGAATGGCCTTGGTACTTTGTTGATTCGGGCTTGGAAGGTAGCCGGGGCGTTTGACAATCCGAAAGGCATCACCAGGCTCCCAAAGAGGCCATATCTTGTGTTGAACGCCGTCATCCACTCCTGGCCCTTGACACAGCTTAGACCTGCCTCCTTAAGCTGCTCCTCCCTAGCCTACAACACTTCCAACGTGCCCGTTACAATTTAATTATCAACTCGTTCATAGACGAGCTCAACCCAGAGACTTCAAGATTTCTCTGGCGGCAACTGCAGCTCCGCCACCATCTCTGTTACAGACCCGAGCAAGCTTCTGGGCCGCATCCCTCATGTCGCCTGCGCGAGGCCCGAGTACAACATCTACAAGTATAGGCCCGAGCTCACCGGCGCTGCATCGAGGCCGAGCCGTCGGGCTGCCCCATCTGCCTACGCCCAGCCATTCAACTCTATTTGCAAAGTCATAGGTATCCGCCCAGACGGGTAAGATGACTTGAGGAACCCCGTTGCTGCAGACAAGTTAGCCCAATGGACAATGAATGAATGAATACACAGCGATGAAACCCTACATCAAGGCCTCGTTGTACGAGTTTGCCCCTCCGTGGTGAACCGAGCAGATGACGTGTCCCGTGGCCAGGATTGATGCCGGCTCTGCATGAAGCCACGGCGTCATCCGGAGACGGCCAGCTTCAGCCTCGTGGCCGAGGATGCCGTAAATGCGCGATCCCTTGCCAGTACTGTAGGTTCCCTCCTGCTTTAGCTTCCAGAGAATCTGCAGACGCCCCGTCGACGCATCGCCCGCGTTCCGCTCGAGCAGAATCCGCAACGACATGGCCAGCTCGACGGCCTCATCTTCCGAATACTTGGCCAGGCTGCCCATGTTGACAAAGACGGTAGGGCCATGGGCGAGCCAGCCAGCCAGCTCTGCGTCGACGTCGACCAGCCTGGGCGCCGCTCGCGCGATGGGCCCGCACGCAACCAGGTCGTCGGATACCCTTTCCAGCGGCAGGTCCGACTCGGCGCGGCTGCTGACCAGGACCTTTAGACCGGGTGGTCGCTGATACACCAAGTCGGACATGGTGAGAATCTGGACATGGGCCGCGCCTGACTGCAAGCCTCCAACTATGCGCCGTTTGCGACCATCAAATATGGAAGCAAATATCAGGGCGAGCATGCAAAATGCATTCCATGGGATATGGTACCACGGGACAGGAAACGAAAAGGTACACCCTGGCCTTTTTTTTGCTCCGTCAGTCAACGCACCCACCGTACGTACGTGACGCTTACTCACGCCGGATATTTCCAGAGCCCCTGAGCCCGCGGCTGAAACATCGAGGTCAGGTCCTTGACCGTGTTGGGCGACAGTACCACGTACTTGACCCCTAGCGTCTTGCACACGGACAGTCCGGGAGACAGCACCATGTCGACGACGACAAGGGAAGGGCTCAGAGCTTGCACGAGCCCCTCGATTGCTTCATATATGGCGAGGAAAGCCGGCGCCTCCCAGGGCATGGAGAAGCTCGTCATCCGCCTGTGACAGGAGCGCATCGTCGACAGCGTCAGGGGCTTGCCCATGAACGACCAAAAGTCGGGGTCCTCGGCGACTAGAGCCTCGGTGCAGGACAAGCCGGGGAGGGTGTGGAAGGTCGGCGGAACCGCGGCGGGCGAGCACTGGACCGCAAATTCGAATGCCTTCTTTGCGGGCGCCGCGGCGGATTTGAATGCCGCAAGGTGGACTGCCGTGGTCGGCTGTAGCCGCAGCACCTCATGGCAGACGGCGAGCATAGGGTTCAAGTCACCATACTCGGCATTGGTAAGGAATAGGATGCCGTCTGAAGGCATGGCGGGAGAGCTCTGGTGTCGTATATATGGTATGTTGTGGACACGGAAACTGTTCTCGGAGTGGGCATAAGGGGCGATGCCGGATGCCGGCAGGAACGACTTGTTTTGTTGCAGTAAAGGAACGGCAGCAGCAGATGAAAATATTATTTACGCTGTTATG
Organism: Keithomyces neogunnii; assembly: GCA_020975405.1. Lineage (NCBI taxonomy): Eukaryota > Fungi > Ascomycota > Sordariomycetes > Hypocreales > Clavicipitaceae > Keithomyces > Keithomyces neogunnii. The sequence goes on along the minus strand of JAIOWQ010000009.1, from coordinate 696,409 downwards.
GTTGTCGTGTCAGTGCAACTTGTGGCATCAACGTCATCGTGCCCCTGTATGTAAGCACTAACTAACTACAGCCGGCCATTAACATGCATTGCATAATGCAGAGAAAAAAGCAAGAGGAATATTGGAAATTTCAATTGGATCCTGCAAGGTCGATTCTTCAATTGACAGGAGGCAAGATGACTTGAAATGAATCCCCATGTATCGTCGACCTGAGACGCAACTCGTAACCCTAACCCTTCCTTAGTGCTAGTTCTGGCATTCTGGCACATTTACAAGATGGCAGCCACGGGACATTGCTGACGTCAGAAGGATGCTTACGGCTGTCGAATTAGGGGTGGCTTCATCTGCAGGTTACGGAGAGGGTTGCACTACGAAGGATTAGCTGGTTGCCCTAAGCAACACGAATGTAAGCGCGGGAATAAGGCCATGAAAGCGCTAGGGGCATAACGTCGCGCATCAGGGCCAAATTCCTCAATAGAAAATTAAGATTCTATTCACTTGTTTCCTAACCCTAATTGGAGCCGAAACTGCCAATTTTGTTGTTAAAAATGATGGCCAATAACCGGTCGCAATTAGGAATGTTGCGCAGTGCAGGCGGAAAGTTGCAAACTGCTGGCATCAAATTCATCACGACAGCACACACAGCGCCATACACAGTGACACGTACGACGACACACTGCGAAACGCACGAGCTTACCAGAAAATTGAAACCCTTAAATCAATTTAATCATCATATTCTAGGGAATGTTTGGGTTGTGAAGCATCACGACGACCGAGTGTCCTGTCGGGTTCTTGTCCCTGACCTATGGGTGCCGCTCACCCTCCTCTCTGTGACGATATTTCAGTCCTTCAAACTACGGTTTTTAGATTTAGGGGTAAATAGGTATAAGGACTTCATTTTTTAGGTGAATTGTATTTTAGTAGCGGTTCCGCACCGGAATCGTGGTGCGAGCGCAGAGCTAAAGGTTTTTTAGGTTGCGTATTATATAGGTAGTAGTTAAACCTATTATATGTAATTCAATAAGGGCTAATGATATATAAGATTAAGTAAAGCAAGAGATATTCCTAATATAGGAAGAGACTGATTATAGTAATACAGATCATATTAGTAAGAGTTAATTAATAATGCCTTATTTATATTAGAAGATCTAGTAATTTAATATTAAATTAGGCAAATTATACAAGATATAACAAATAGATAGTAGGAGGATTAAAGTATTAGAATAGATTAGAAGGAAGATTAGAGAGTTGAATAATGCTTATAGGGAAAATAGAATTACTAAGATAAAAGGACAAAGGACCGCGATAGATGCAAGTTTTTTTTTATATATTTTCTTTCTTTCTTTCTTTTATTATTATCATGATATGGCCATTATAACTTTTTAGCTAGGGGGATATAAGGTCACATAACGCGGTCACCTGATGTGATGGAGCACACTAAAGCTCTACACATTAACCCCCCGCGTCACAGACCTTCTTCCGTAATCATCACTCACAGAAGACTTGCTAATTAAATGCGTTATATTCGCATTAACCTTTGGTTGATTCCTTTATTCATCCAGTCATTGTGATCCTTATCGCGATACCTCATACCAAGGGCAAAGGCATGGTAGACGGAAGCAACATTTACGGCCCAGGGCAAAGTCATGTCCGCCACCGCCGTCCTGTCGTCATCAAAGCTCACAGTCTGCGCAGGCTGTCCTTGTCAGAAAGCGGAAAGAATCCAAGTCCAGCAAGGGACACTTCGCCTTTGGAACCGCATATCACCCAACGAATTTCTGTCATCATTCGAGCCTTTGGAGCTGTGGAACGCAAGAGATGAGATGACTCCTTGCTCAGTCACGCCTTGCACAAAAATGTGATCTGGGCATGTTTTTCGGTATTCGGAATCTACCACCTCTCCTTTGGAATTGACCAGCCGGCACTTTGGGTCGTAGGTCTTTAGACTTGCCTGGGGGTTCGGAATGTCCCCCAACACCTTGACGAATGTGTCGAGGACAGTGTGTTGTGAGCAACATGACCTCTTTATGCTGTCCAGCACCAACACTTACAATGCCCAAATGTGGTGTTGAGAACATCTCCACCACTATCCTTATCCAAAAGGTACTTGTCGACCACTACCCATGATTCAGTCTGGACCAAACTGCAGGAAAAGTCAACCGTCGTGCTGACGAGGCTGCCAATCTGGCAAGAATTTCCTTGATATCGAACTGTAGGGGGCTGCGCGAGCTTGGACATTGACTGCAGTTTCAATACTGCTTTTTTTTGCCAGTTCTACCAGCTCCTCAATCTCGTCCGCAGTGCTAGCTAATGGCAACTCATAAGAACCTATTTTCCCTGCAGCAAGGCCGGTTTGGCCAGTTTGTAGTGATATTGGATGGCGACGGAAACAATAACCAAGTCCAAAACAGCTCAGGCCCATATGCCACCACCCGCCCGCCGAGTTTTGTATAGCTCGCATCATGTTGGCCGCCTAATACATGATCTCCGGAACCGCGAATACAATCATCGGCCCAATGCTCCGTGTCCGGCAAGTCTCCACTCCAACTCCGGATGGGGACCCACTTGCATCACACCAGAATTGGCTTATAAATGACAATGTGAAATGACCACCAGGGTGATTTTGGTGACCAAATAACGCAACGATTCCGGAACGGTGCTGGCCATTGGATTGCTGACATGCCGCTCCCAGGGAAAAAGTCCCGCTTGGCTTGTCAGAAGGCAGAGGCTCCATGCTCCAGAACAAGCCCATGTAATCCATGTTTGATGAAGCATTTGCAATGCGACTACAGACCTTATCAACGCCGATGGCTGGTGGCCATGTTGCATCAAGTATCGAGTCTAGTCCGGTTCTTGCTGCGTGCGCCTGTTGTGATAATCAAATACATCACGCGCATCCCTCCGCGGCAACCAAACAACCGCCTCCCATCACACAGCATCTCTGCAGATGGCTCGGCAAGGGCATACGCCGGATCCGTAGCGGATGGGAATGGTATCGGTGCCATTGCAGACGCTGTGATTGAGACCCCTAGCCATGAAATACCTCTACAATGGTCGCGGTCAAACGTTTCTATTCCGACAGCAGCGAATTCAACACTTCAGCCAAACCACAAGATGCCTAGTTGCGACGCGCTGTTGGCATCTCGTACGAGAAGCAGCCTAGAGTCGAATCCAACGTACAAAGTCTTGATCGGCTAGCTGCTTTCATATCCCCAGATGATGTTACTTGCACGACTCCCATCATTCATGCATCCAGACCGCGCAAAGAGTGCCAGCGATATCTGTGGTGGACATGGCCATCACTGTCTGCCTCCCGTGCTGGCAAATTGCCGTACCATTGTCACCATGTTGGAGACCATGACTGCATCAAGCTACGACTTTATTTGGAGGACAGTTCGTCATGAGGCGGAAGGCTGGTGACAGAGGTGAGGTCTGATTTGTCCTTGTAGTCTGCCACGTAGCTAACGTTTAGTGCTGTTGGCATAGTCAGCTTTTGCAAGGGCTTCAGGCAAGCTTGATTCATCTCTCGTTGGCAGCCCGTCTCTTTGAGAAGACCAATTCGCCAAGCGGCGCTGCTATCGAGCAGGGTACGTTTGCACTCCAGACCCGACAGATGGATGCCAATTCAACGTGAGCCGACAGATATTGGGTGAAACGCTACACAACCGGTACACCTGCGTCAACAGCTCCAGCCACATCCCTGCTACAGACGGGAATGACTGCATCTTCAAAGAGAGCATCCGGCGGTACGTCTTTGCAGCTACTCAAGCCAATGCAAGCGACTAACCAAACTGTCCAGAACGGTGTGCGTCCCGTATTGAATGGACTTGGCACTTGGTATATTCTCCAGAGACCAAGAAAGGTGCGCTGGGTATGTCGACGCTTCTTTGCCATGTAGCAGGGAACTGTGGGAGCCGGTGTCGAGCGATGAATGGGCAAGAAGATATCAACAGTCTACATCAGGGCATGCCAAGCACAAACCGATCCAGGCATCGCTGTCGCAGCCCGCTGCCGGCTCATTCTCCAGCCAAGGCTTGTCCAAGAGTTATGACTGGTGTGAGGGCCTTGACGAGCTGAGAATTCTGATATGGATGGCTGTTTCGTTAGAAGCTTGTCAATAGAAGAATGCTTGTTACCTGTTTAAGACGTTTGCCAAGTGTCTAGCCTCTTTTTCGGAGATGACGTCATTCTTCTCTTGTTCATCTGTATATGCTTGGAGGTGGTCCTTGGCAGATATTGGTGAAGAGGCAAAAAAATAGAAAAGATTGACCAAATGAGTAAAAGAACAATGATGTCAAGCCAAAGAGAAGGTATCGACATCGAGTTGTGACCTGTTTTATTCAGCATTGCGGCCTGATCTTCGGCCCAGGCGCCGCCGGGAACTAGACTGAGGAGTACTTTCACCCCTCAATTCGGTTCGGTTCGGTTCGGCTGGCGAACCGGCAATCAAGTGACCATATTGGCTATATATGCACTTCTTCCTGCAGCTGTATTGGAACTAGAAAGTGGTCAGAAATAACGCCAAGAATAGCGTCATGATGGAAAGAAATACCAATCTCAAATTTGCCATCATCGGTGGCGGCATCGCCGGCCTCACACTTGGCATTGCGCTTCACCATCGCGGCCTCGAGGTCAAGATTTACGAACAAGCCGGCAAGTTTCAAGAGATTGGGGCCGGCGTCTCATTTACCCCCAATGCCGTGCAGGCCATGAAAGTTTGCCACAATGACATATATCAAGCCTTCGAGAGGGTATGCACCCGCAACATGTGGCCTCTGAAACAAAAGGTCTGGTTCGACTACTACGACGCACAGAAGGCAGATGCGCCCAAAACGCCCGCCTTTTCAATTCACAACAGCCTTGGACAGAACGGTGTCCACCGAGCCCGTTTCTTGGATGAGCTGTTCAAGCTGCTTCCGAGCGAGGTTGCTGCATTCGGGAAGCGACTGGACCGATATGAGGAGGATCCCCATGGCAAGATCAGACTGGTATTCACCGATGAAACCGAGGAAGAGGCAGACGTGATTCTGGCCTGCGACGGAATCAAATCCCGGGTTCGTCAGCTTCTCTTTGGCATTGACCACCCCTGCGCCTTTCCATCCTACTCCCACAAATATGCCTATCGAGCGCTGGTTCCCATGCAAGACGCAATTTCCGCCATGGGAGAAGAAAAGGCACAGAATGCCGCCATGCATGTATGTTGATAGTCACCGTCACCGTCTCCTGCTCTAGTAAGACGACGCTGAACGGCATCTTGCACAGATGGGCAAAGCCGGCCACGTACTCACTTTTCCAGTCAACCATGGCAAAACGGTCAATGTCGTCGCATTCCACACGACGGCGGACTCGTGGCCCAACACAGAGAAGCTTACTGCACAAGCAACCCGTGAAGATGCGCTGCGCGACTTTGCCAACTTTGGGCCCGAGATTATAAATCTTCTCAAATTGGCTCAACCCGAGCTTGATATCGTACGGCACCCCGCCCTCCCATCTCGAATGTGCTGCTCGCTGACAAGAGTGAGGACTAGTGGGCAATATTCGATCTAGCTGACCATCCCCCACCGACATTTGCCAAGGGCCGCGTGTGTCTTGTTGGAGACGCGGCGCATGCGACATCGCCACACCACGGTGCCGGTGCGGGATTTTGCATCGAGGATGCCGCAGTTCTGGCGCACATTCTATCGGATCCCAAGGTGTCAGACCAAGGAGTGGTGGAAGCTGCACTTGCAGCCTACAATGTCTCGAGGAGAGAGAGAGGCTCGTGGCTGGTGCAGAGCAGCAGGCATATTGGAAACACGTACGAATGGCTGACTCGGGGCATTGAGGATGACTTGGAAAAGATACGAGCCGATATTGAGTACCGGAACGGCGTGATTGCAAACGTTGATGTCGAAGCAATGTGTGATGCTGCCCGGAACGAATTCCATGAGAGATGCAAGGCGTTGAAGAGAAGTGAAGATGGCTTGCTTGGCGTTGCCAAGACGCCGGAGTAGCTGGCGCCTGCATTCAAGTATTACTGCTTCGCACTTTGGTGCCTTTGCGAATTGACTTTAGCTTGGATGACAAAGACGACAAAACCATTCTGATTCATAAATCTTGCTGAGAGTTAATCACCGTGTACTCGTGTGCTTTGAGGTTTGGATAGGTCTCGAGTAAAGTAGCTCATATACTTGTAGGCATGTCCAACTGTGGTAATATGATCAAAATGGCTGTGCCTTTGAATGAGTCTGATATTGCCGAGGCAACGGAGAAGGTTCACCTTTGACTACAGTTATATCAACTTGGACCAACAGTTATATATACCAAGTACACCCATGTACACCTACTTTAATTAGCTAATGTTCGCTCCAAGGCCCAGAGTACAATTGGTTGTAGGAAATGACAAGGCTATACTGGATACAAACCGGTCAGACGAAGCTGGATTTTGCCGTGTGCAATTCCACTGCATAAGGCGGCTTGGCTTGCAACCAACCATGTTGCATATGCTGGTGCAATGGCACTCTCTTGGTAGGTTGGGGGTGTAATTGCACTTGACGTATCTTTGGATATTGTAACGGGGCTAAGGTGACCTATTTCAGCAGAATAACCATATACTTTTCTACGTTGTTTGTTTTTGCTCTTTTTACCAGTGGAATAAGTCAAAAAGATATAATGTGAACACCGCTGCCAGGTTTTCGAGCCGCACGCAAAAACAGTTCAATACTAATTTGGGCAACTTTTGAGTTTTGCACAACCCGCAACCCTTGTACAAATTCCTGCAACTATCTTGAAAACGTCATTTGGTAAAGTCCAAGGTCTTGTTAATAAGTGCGACTGGCCCCCCGGTTATCGGGCCAATGGCTCCTCTTACAAGTACAAGGCATCTGACTGTGGCCGAACCGATTGCAAGTATTCTGACAATTGTGTTCCCTAGTAAAGGATGACTGTCTTTCGTGCCGTTTTCAGATATCCAAGTAACCCTAACCCTAACTATGTTTCAGTTGATATACCGGTAATGCTTCATGATGTAACAACTGGCCGGGCTGATCATGTAACATGAGGTGGCTTGCGGCAGAATTGGTGGAAATGTTCTAGCTAAGATGGTGAGCCTCAAGCTATATAGCAGCTGTTCAACACAGTAAATTGAAATAGGGATCCTTTAGCAACTTGTATGCAATCATGCAAGCACGCAAACACTCAAGACTTCCATTGTGAGACTCCCATAATCTGACAAAAATATGTCTCGCATCATACTGAACAGAAATAAGAAATATAAAATTCACACCATCAACCCAAAGGCAACTCCTACACCTCCTCAAGGTATTGTCCAAGTTTTGAAAGCCCAAAGTAGTCGTTCTCGAATCGTGCATACTCTAGTTCTCCCAAGCTCCAACCCAATGTCCCTGCCTTGGGGCCTAGCTGCTGACCGTGATGATAGCACGTGTCAAAGTCAATTATTACCGGCCGATCACTGTCACTCATCATGATATTTGTCGGGTTAATATCATTGTGAACAAGTCCGAGAGAATGCAAATGACGAATACCGAGTTCAATTTCATGCAGGCAAAGTTCCCTGTCAAAATCTTTTGTCAAGCGCAATCTCTCTGCTAGCGTCATCTGATATCTCAGGAAACCAAGTCCTCGAATTCGGTCGCCAGAAACAACGCAGCCTATGTAGGTTGCGACGTTGGGATGCGGGTTTGCTTTCAAAATTTCGCAGACGGCAACTTCGTTTAGAATTTGATTGCTTATTTGCGGAATAGTCGGTGAGTGGCCATAATCTAGCAAGTTTGGCTCCTTTACATAATGGTTCGAAAGAGAGAGCTCCGTTGCTATCGAGAATTTGTCCGAGAAAGGCGGCCAGATATTTTCGATTGGTATTGCAACCATGTCCAGTTTGTCAATGTCTACTGAGGAGAAGGCGCCGATGCGATCTCTAGTAATTGCATAAAAGTATTGGTGATTGGGTCCCTTAATAATGAGCTTTGTGAAATCGAATTCAAGACAGCCGTTCTTCTCAGTGAACGCTTGGCCACGCTGGTGGATTTCCATGTTGATGGCCAGGTGCCAAAGCGTTATTCACAGTGGTGCGTGAACGAGTAGTGTCAAGATTTTTTAAGCCAATGCACCCTACAATAAAATGTGGTTCCTCGGATAATCCCAGAGCATAAGGCTGATCAGGAAGGAGAAACAAAAAAAAGAAGGGGGCCTTTGCTCCCCGTGCAATTGGACGTTGGTTACGTAGCTGACCTAACCAGTTAGGTCTCAACTTCAACTTGCCAGCAATCTGCCAGGCACACGTGACGTTGTGGACATTACTTTGCTGGCTATGATGGCAGTACTGTATCACTGTATACTGCATCAATCAGGCAAAGCAAAGCTTTGTCTGCGAATTTGAGAAACTTGACGGGCAAGCATGTAGTACTGCTAGTCACAGATAAAGCTTTGCTTTAACTCTTTATTTTTAGTATAGTAAGGGTAACTAGCTTTGTTCTGATTAGTTAGTTTCTATATACTTATTAGAAATTAGTAGAGAGTTAATATTCCTATAGAACTTCGCCATAGAGGTAGATGTACTAAATATAATAGGATGCCTTTTATTATAGTATTAGCTATAGTATATAGAGTTATAAGGGGAAGAAAATTACTTGCATATATATAACCTTAGTGATGTCTAATGACAAGTGCACGGTCAGAGACGGGTTAATATTGTTACGAAGCCCGGGTAAGCTGGCCCTTTAACTGCAAGCGGCCCCCGGCAGGGCTCCCAGAGGGCCCCCGGAGGGACAATACACAATATTACTTACTTTAAAATAGCCTGGCTACCGCAGCTTTGCCTGCGCCTAGGATGCTAACGAAGTCAGCAGCATCCCGGTACTTGTATGACAGTAAACACTACATCTTCATTGGACTAAGCTGGGCAAAACGTTCAATTAATGCAAGGTACAGTGGGTAGGACGTATAGCGACATCCTTCTTAACCCGCCGTGACTACGGAATTCCCGTGCTTCATTCCCTACGCCAGCGAGGCTCTGAGTTTGACGCCATGGACACGAGCAACATGGTTCCGAAAGTAGTCTAAGCTTGTCAACTCAGATCAACATCCCTATATTTCGGGTGGTTACACACGATAATGTCAGAGTTCTTTATAGTATCTAAATGTTCGCGGTCAAAATGATCATTCATCACCGCAGGACGGCAGAAGAAGGTCCTCTCTCTAATATACAAGGCGTTATCACCGATATACCAAGGGCACTACGCTTTCAGCATCAGAAGAGGAAATCTATCCGGCTCTGGCGACTCCTGCTTTATATGAACATCTATGGGAATTTTATACATCATCCATTGCGAGACACGCGGGAAGGGCTGTTTGAAACTGTCCAGTCGTCTGTTGATCTCTACTACACCAAGAACCATGTTTTCTGTCTGCGTCACTAGCTGGGATCCCGGGGTCGAATCTCCCGCTAGCTCCCATGGGGCGACAAATTGCAAGACGTCGCAAAGAATCTGCAAGAGTGTACAGGAAAACACAAAAGCCCTGAACGGGATGGACTTGTATCTGGTTGTTTGCCCCCCCTCTGATGTTGAACATATTCGTCGCCTACGTTCTGTGGTGCTGGAACCATGGTTGGATGGCCAAAGGTCATGGAAAGCAGCCTAACAAAGGTGTTACGAGCGCAGACTTGAAGATGTAGCGCTCCTTCTTACCGACCCAAACTGACATAAGTATGCCAGATGCGCCTTCTCATCTCTCGGTCCAACTGTGAAGAGGCAACATCGGGCTCCACGTGAAGGCCCAAAATCTGTGCCACGCGGATCGCGAGACTGACAGAGTTCCAGCAGCGATTAGAGTGATGTGTTGATTGAAGGTACATGGCAAGCAGCTGTACCAGAGAGGTGTCGGCAGAGTCTAGGCAGTCGTGGCTATAAGACTGTCTTGATCTTTGATAAAAGTCGTAGGCCACCGAGGCCTTTGCGAATCGTTGACAAGAGGACTGAGTTGGCAGCCTAGAGCAAACATCAAGTTCATCAACGACACAAAATTCTCATACTCCCTGTCGCATGTCAAGGCCATGTTCTCGGTTTGTCCACTTTCGCTTTTCCAGAATCGGTGATGATGCTCCATGATGGTTCGTGCAGCGCAGGAAACGTGGGATGCATAAACTGCCAGTAACAAGATATCAAGTTATCCGCCATGGCTCGCCGCGGGAGCATGGTGATTTCTGTTTCTGCAGTTGATTTCCATGTGTTGCTGGGTCTGCTGCGCCTCTGATCATGCCACTCTCACTCTCGACGTCTCGGAGAAGCGTGTCCCTCCTTGCTTATGGAGAATATGGGGGCAGTGGTCCGATGGCTTCCCGGAAGGTTTTGGTCAGATATGCGGGGCGCACACACACTTACAACGGAGCGAGTAAAGGTACCGAGTGATGGGTGGTGACGTGTCAATACTTGAACTTGTTGATGTGGGCACTATATAGAAGGTGTATTGAAGCTATATAGAGGATTTTTTGGAAATGTATAGAAGATGTATAGAAGATATATAAGCTGACGTATAAGCTGTATAAGCTGTATAAGCTGTATAAGCTGTATAAGCTGTATAAGCTGTATAAGCTGTATAAGCTGTATAAGCTGTATAAGCTGTATAGAAGATGTATAAGCTGTATAAACTACCAGACTCCATCTCATGACCAACCTACCGTCTCACAACGCCATTTCGTCACCAAATGGATTCCAAGTCTCAGAATACCTGTACGCCTCTCCCCGAACGACGCGGTCGACCTCCTCGCGCACCATGGGGTAAACATCCCTCCAGGCGTCGCGGCCCATCCAGCCATCGAGATGCCCGTATCCGGGAACGACTCTTCTGCGATACTGAATGCCTCCGCCGGCCCTCCCAGCCGAAAGCCCAAAGGTGTCGCACAGGCGCTCATAGGTCTTTTGAGTGGCCACTGGCGACAAGACGTCGCTGTCTCCGCCGGAGAATAGAAAAAAGGGGATGCCCCGCAAACGCTCCACGTTTTCCGGCCCGGTGAGGTCCCGGTGAGCCGGGCCGTTTGTCGACACGGCGCCCCTCTGACCCATGCGCATCAGCAGGGGCATCAGCGTCATGTTGGCGCCGTTGAAGAAGCGGTCCATGTGGCCGTGCGTTGCCTCGTTGAGGTTGCCGTGGCTCCAGCACCGGCCAAAGAGCAGGGTGATGCGGTGGCACGACGCGCTCCTGCACTTCTCGCCCTTTGCGTCGGGCAGAAGCCGGAGCAGCTGGTTCACGGCGCTCTGCAGAGCACCGTCCTTTGTCGAAGCCCTGCAGCTCAACCAGTGGCCGGCCAGGCGGGTGTAGGCCCTGTCCAGCCTGATGGATGCCTTGAGCTTGTTCGACCTGCTCCAGATTGGGTTCATAAAGACCTGGCTGCACGTCACCCCGAGGATCCAGCTCGCGGGAATGGTGCCGTCCAGCAGCCCGCATGCAAACGCCACAGAGCCCATGCAGTGCGCAATCGTGTACACCTTGTCTGCGGCCTGCGACGACCGGATGTGTTGGAGGCAGGCTTTTATGTCCAGCCTCGCGTCGTATGTGGTCCACGTCTGGTCCTCGGCGCCGTCCACGATGCCGATTCGGAGAACGGTGACGAAAACACGGTACCCGGCTCGGGTGAAGTAGTTGACGGCGTTGACGGGGATGGTGGGCAGCGCGTAGATCTGGTGGTCAACCGCCGCGCCGGGAATCATGAATATGTTCTTGATGGGCACCGGGATTCCGGATGCTGCGCCGGGCACCGAAGACCGGTCTGGCTCCCACATGTACAACTTGGTTTGCACGCCGTCGCTTGCCGTGACTGTGTAGATGTGCGTTGGCGTGGTTGGGTTGATAAAGGCGGGATGCGATTCCGACGCATATCGCAGCGGAGCAAAAGGCGTCAAAAAGTGAGGTAGAAGCCTTGCTGCAAAGTAGCTTGTGAAGTGGCCGAGGGTCGCGGCTCGTTGCAGCAGAGCCTTGCCTGTTGGCGTCATTGTAAGGAGTTGCTTCCGAAAGTCGCTCAAGTTGATGCGCAACATGCCCGCCGCGATTACATTTGCGTCGTCGTTGCAGATGCCGTGACTCCTTGTTGAACAAACGTGTGACTGCCGCTTGGGCTCTGCAATGTTGACGTATAAAGTAGTGGTTGAACGCCACATTTGCCTTGGGCTTAATGCCGACGAGGAATCAATAGCCTTGCGGCCGTGCAGGACAAGACGCCTCCCGTTGATGCCCGTCATGTCAAGCTTGTATGTGATTGTGGTTGTTCCTGACCGTTCGGGATCCGGTCCAAGAAGCTCCATTTCGCCACGCGATATCATAAATGGTGAACCCTCGATAGACGAACAAACAAAGGTCCCGGTGACGGTTCCTTTGTAAAGGCGTTTGCCTTGGGCTTTCCCTGGCGGTGTCTCTGCATACATGACGTTGCTTGTGAGCAGTCGTGCGGTTTCTCCTCGTCTCCTGGCCGCCTGGTACGCCAGCTTGTGGCCGTCCTTTTTATCAACTTCCAACCCGGGGCCTTTGTGAACAAATCCGCACATGAGCTCTGTGAAGGCTATGGTGTTGGGAGCATTGTATCGGACGGGATCTACGCGCCGCATTATGCATGTTTCCGCTTGTACCATGGCACCGGAACGGCTGTAGTTGGAGGCGGGCGTTGAGGCTGTCGGGGCATGAGCTGGTGTGCCATATAAATCCAAGACTCCGTTCGATTCGTCGCTAATCTGTAGCCCATGTAATCGCGAAAAGTGCTCAACTGCACGCTCAGCCAGGGCAGCAATGGTTGCGACGGGGTTCACACATATTGATCCTGGAACAAGCGCGCCATCAACGACAACGAGTCCCGAGTGAGTTTCAGAGCTCTCGCTGTTGACAAATACCTCGCCGACGTGGTTTGTGACTCCATGAGCACCTGTGTTGTCCCGGGACATGTGCGCTCCGCTGCCAGGTGCTGTCAGCAAAGTTGTATGATTTGGCACAGCTAGAAAAGACGTTTCTTACCCGAGGGGATGAGCTGTGATTTGATGCTGGTCGCCAAGAACGCCGTGGAAGGGATTGTCAATTACTGTTCCCCCGACTGCCTCTGTTGCTTTTGCAAGCAAAGATTGCAGCCGCTTCACTCTCTCGCTGTGCCCGACGCCCAGGAATTCGAGCACGGGTTTATCGTTTTCCAAGCGCAAAGTTGCTTGATTGCCTAGAACCAGTTAACCTCTGTTCACGTATCAACACCAAAGACTGGTGACGAACCATCGTGCGACATGACGAGGAATATCTGAGTGTTTCGTATGGCGCCGCCGCGAGCATACGGCCCGAGCAGCCGACTTTTCCACCCCGACAGCGATTTTCTGGCTCGCTGAACAATCGTCTTTTTGGGCCTACAGCCGGCAGGCTGCAAGTCGACAATGGTTTGCATAAGTTGAGACAGCGCCTGCGGGACTGCTCCTTCTTGTATCACGAAGCCGTCCAACGAATTGCACGAGTTGCCTCGCATGTCGATGGCGGCAGTAATTGTCGGTCCCACGGGGTTTTTCGGATCTGGGCGCTCCCGTCCAATGGCATTAATGTCTCTGTTAGTGTTGTACCTGTCAAAGCTTGTCAGTCATCATCGCTTTGCTTGGCCACGAGCTGGTCGGAACAAGGCTGTGAGCCGCACCCGAATGTAAGCATGTCCCCATTCCCGCTCATGCCCTGCCCAACGCAGTCGCTCATGGACAGTCCGAGTGTCTTACTTCTGAGCAGGATCTCGGTGGTTCCAATGGACCCGGCGCCGAGGAAGACTGCGTCTCGAGCATGCACCCAGAGCAAATCTTCATGCAGCCGGTCCCTGTACTTGGCACGTTTGCGGCCGTGCCAGGCAAAGTAGACTATATACCCGCCGCGTTGGTCGCCAACCTTTTCCACGTGTCTCACCTCGCACTGGCAAAACATGTCGGCTCCCCAGTTCCATGCGTCTGCAAGGTATGTGACCAGCGTCGTCGTCTTGGAGCTGTCATTCACCCCCGTTACATCCTGTCCGGCCAGCGTCGACGGCAGCATGTCCACCCCGCAGCTGTTTATGCCCGACCGGAAGCGTGTCATTTGCGGCACCTTGTAGTACTTGCTGCCTAATCCCATCATCTGGGCTTGACGTTTCAGAGCCTCTGTTTTTTTCAATCGCGGCCAGTCGTCTGGGTACGGCGTGGGCTCGAGCACGTCTCTGACTTTCTGGTAGTCTATACTTGACGGTTAGAACTGGTATTCTGGCTCTTTTGGGGGTTTCTAGTATTTCATTGGTGTGCCAGTAGGTGGCCTCACATTCATTCAACCCAGAAGGGTTGTTCCGAATCTCTGGGGGCCATGTTTCCATGGACAGCGTGGCTTCGTCTGCTTCCAAGAACACATTTGCGTTGATCAGGCTAGTGCCGCCCAGCCCTGAAGAAATCATTCAGTTAAAAGACTCAATTTGCCAGCTCGATGGACATCAGCGCTTACCGTTGCACATCAACGCGCTCTGGCCGTGTCCGGCGACTATATGGTACATGCTCGTGGCACTACCACGACCCGTTGGCCATATCGTCGAAGCCCCCGTTGTGTGCAATTGGTTGAAGACGTCCTTTAGGCCAACAGGGTACTCTCCGGGCCACCTTTCCTCGCCCCTCTCCAAAACACACACGGATTTCCCTGTGCGAGCCATCCGCGATGCGGCGATGCCCCCTCCGTATCCAGAGCCGATGACGACGCAATCGTACGAGCTCCGCATCAGCTCGACTGGTTTTGAAATTCGCGGAAACCGTTGGGACGGAGGTTTCTCTCTGTGCTCAGTACCATGGGGGCCACTGAATGCCGGCAGCTGTGTATACCCATGCTTCATCTTTCTAGTAAACATGGTGACGGAATTGGACAGTTCAGGTCCAGAGCATGGTGGAAGCGTCTTGATAGTCCTTGCGTCTGGGCAGGGGCACTGTAAATCCTGGAGCAACCTTGTCTGTATATAGAAAGACACCACGCCTCTTTGGCTTTCAACTCGTAGCACTTTGTACAGGGCTGCCCTGTCAGTTATACTCACTTGTACACCGCATCCAATTTCAATAGTCCTGGACATGGGAACTCAATATTGCTGGCCAGCACTCTTGGCCCCCTAGTTCGCTGCGAACCTTCAACACCCCAGTCCATGACAGCCTTGTTTTTAATTCGGAAGCTTGTCAAGTCCGGTACTTACCGCCAGACTGGTCCCACACGAGCTTCCGTTTCACACGTTTTGACCGCACGCCCCCAAGTTCCACCACACCCGGATAGACAAACTGTCACGATTCATGGAAGGGCTGATGCAACGGTGCGGGCGAACTAGGCTCCCATGAAATGTCAACGAGTCTGTTGTCGCCGACGAGGCCCCCGGTGGCTTGCAGCACGGCTGTGGCACCTCTTGCCGAGATGCACGTGGCCAATAGTCTCGAGCGACTTGCACCATCATGCACCAACGCTGCATAAATATGTCAACCAAGGCCACTGGAGCAGAGGTTGTGATACCAGGCATCACTGCCCGGATGAGTGTTGGACGGTACGGGACAGCCTAACCGCCATAACGGCTGGTTGTATCTAAGCCTTGCCGGGTGTGACGGTGCAACTCTGGAGCAGGGATGAGATGGGTAGGTCAACTATCGCTCCGGACAGCCTCAAGTTGAGTGGGTACAAGACTGCATTTGCATGGCCGATTCAACGTTGTACTGTACAGTTGGGAGCTGAAGTGCTATTGCATGCCACGCCACAAAGCCTCGTCATGGCCAACCAGCGTCCTTTGATTGCCTCGACAGCAAACAGCTAATACATGCCACGCCCTCATAGTTTGACGGTGCAGTCGACCATCCCTCCAGCTTTATTCCGCGGCCGCTGACCGCATCGTCGGAATTGCATCCGTGCGGTGCGGGCGCCGCCAAACAAGGGAGCGACACGAGGAACCAATCGGGGTTTAAAATGGCCGACGGTCTCGTAGCGGGTGGCGCCAAAATAACCTTGCGGACTTCGGAGGATCATGACGGGCTGGAACAGATGCGCAAGCTAGAAGGGGCGATTGGCAACCGGTGGCAATGGGGGGAGTCTGGCTAGTGGCAGATTTCCCGCAGGGGACCTGACGTATAAGTCAGACCTTTGTTCCCCGGATGCAAATGGATGGGAACCGCGCACGTCTTTCCCCATCTGGCGCAGATCTTCAGATACCCATCATCACTGCAGAATGCTCGGTAGCGGGCCTCGTCTAGGCACTCGGTGCGTTGAGGCGCTTGGTTAGCAAGAACCACTGTGCTCTTCTTCTCGCATGTTTGGCTGGGACTTGCGGGTGCATTTAGCCGTCAACGGCGTGTCCAATCATGCGCGCGTCACAAGTGTCGTTTGGGCAGTAATGCGTCTGCAAAGTGCCCAATATGGCTTGCGTCGCGTCCTGGATTTGGGCAAAGGAGCAACACTTGGTTCGCGTGGGTTCCCCAGTTGGGGGCCAAGGGCTCAAATAGGCATCGTCGGTGCGACTCGGCAGCAGTTTACTCTATCCGCGGCCTCTTGCTCAGCAACCGACCCGTTACACTGGGACCAGCGGCGGCCGTGGATGTTCTCGCAACTGTTTTCCGCATCCTGCCAGACATGAAGCTGAACCAGGTGTGTGTATGTGATTGGCATTGCGCACAGATGGGGTATGCACGACTTCAATGTTGTGCGCCTATCGACAGGGATGAGACCAGCACATTGCCAACAGATGTGATGGAATGGCATGTTGCCTTGGCCTGCCTTGGCCTGCCTTGAACCGGGTTACCAAGGCCGCAAATGTGGCCAAGGCAGCCCCCGGCCGTTATTCATACAGCAGATGCCCGGCCTTGCCGAAGCTGGCGAGGCGCACTTTGCCCTGCCAATGTGCTTGCTCCTTGCAAAGGCCCCTCGATGACTCGATGACGAATGCTGGATACTGCATGGGACATGATCTCTCATCTTTGACCGGGGCCTCCCCGGACAACTCGGCATGCCTATACGGAGCACGGAGAATGTCAATTCGTCCGTACCCCAGCCTGGCCACGCAGCGCCACCTGTTGCATGCCGTGTGCCCGTGGGGGCTGTATTTCTCACTTGATCCGGCTGCAATCTTGCTCATCCTCGAGGACCATCCTGGGCGCCGTTGATCCCGTTCATCTCCATCGCGGGCCGCCCATCAGGACCTCAGCCTTATCCACTCCTGATCAGCGAAGCATTGCAAACAGGTCCATTCAAACTCAAGAACAGCTTCAGGCCACGCCTGGCCAATCGGTACTTGTCACCGAATGCCCTGGCTAATACATGGCCTCCAAGTCACGGCGTTGGGCCCCGTCATGTGCGCGTCCAGCTCATCAAGCCTGCGTCCTGTCATTGCCGCGAAAGCACTGGCAGACCACTCGCATATGATGACAGGAATGCGCAGACTGTGTCATCGACTTGAATCGTGACCGCCTTGCACGCAAAGACATGCCAAAAGTCAAGTTTACATTTAGAAGATGTAGCATAAGAAGAGTCAACTGTGGTGCTCAAAATTCGCATTCGGTGCAATGTAATGTGTACTATGGGCGTGTGACTAAAAGGCCAAGCTCGTGATCTGTCCATGGTTTAATGTCGGTGTGCGCCGTGTTTCGTGCATTGAGAAATGATGGGCATTTCCTCATGCCAAATCTCTTGGCTGTTTGCTTACCAACAGCAGCATCATGCAGCATGTGCATGTGCATCTTTCTGGATTGCCACCCAAAGCAGCAACTCTTGCTTCTGTCAGCCAGCCATCGACTCTGGTGCCAACTTGTCTTTATGGAGAGGCAGGTATTTCCTACTTGGGATGGGCAAACTGATCAAAGACTCAATTGCGGAAATGACTGGCCAACTAGACTCGTTGTGTTTGCATGCAACTATGCGATTGGGAGCCGTTGACCTGTTCCAACAGCACACGCGGGATTCAACAATACTAATGCATGTCTCAGACCCTGCGGAGCAGGACAGTCTCGGATGCAGGCAAGACCCACGATGCCAAAATGGGGCCGAAGACATATTGCTTCGCCTCCGCAGTGGCAAGTTGATCTAACCTCGGGTACACTCATCAAGCCACCCGGAGCCCATGGCTTCTGGTAATTTTGATTTTCCTTCTTTCCAGCAAGTCGGGTCTATTTTTCACCTCGAAATCAACTAGTCCAGATCATTCAAGCGTCCTTTCTAGCTTTCCGCCATCTTGACCAAAAATAGTTGGTAGAGTTTGAAGCACAGATTTAGGTGCATAATACCATGTGGTCTCAAAGTATGTTGTGCAGGCTTGGCACATGTTCCACTACCCAAACCGATCGATGAGTGTTAAAATCTGTTGGAACCATTGCCATCCCTTCACCGGCTTCAGCAATTTGGAAGGAAAAGGTCACTATCCAGGGGCCAGATTAACATGCACAAACAGGGAAAGGAGAGGGGGTGTTCTGTGAGGTGTTTGTTTTTCTGTAGTGTATTTATAATGTATTTTTTAAAGGTGCCGTTGATGTTTTTTGGCCAGAGCACCGTTCAAGCCCTCCCTTTCATGCCGCTCTTTGCGCCGAGTTTGCACTCACATGAGATTCATTTGAAGCCAGGAGACATGCTAGATACAGGTCCAAGCACGCCTGACACTTCCAAAGCTGCTCTGGTTTCTTTTACTTCAACCAGGCACGAAGTGATTCCGTGGCCACCACACATGCTATTCACACCGCCTGCCGTTCACCAGCATTATCCCGTGCAGATCACGTCAGCTGAAAGTACCAAGTTGCCGTCCGTGTCCTCCGGCTTCATGTAAGTTGCCGCATCATGCATCATGTACGTATCCGCCCCGGCCATGTGGGCATATTTTCGACCGGAAGGATCAGCTACGCGGGTCAAGGAACAATTGGTATTTCTTACCGCCAAGTTTAAATGCAGCAGAGAAGCAAGGACTACCATGTTGCGCATGCGCTGCTTGGGGGCCTCGGAATGGAATCGACCAGCTACCCCAGACAAGAGGTGTACGACAAGGACGGCCAACCCGAATGTGATTGGCTGATGACGCTTAGCTTCGATTTCGGATGGTTATTCTCATCGTTAATCTCAAGTACCGGGGACACCTCTTTGGTCCGGAGAGGTGTCGCGGCCAAGGCCACACCGCTGCAAACGAAATCCACCCACCTTCACCGCTTCGAGGGATCACGAGCTTGCTGCAACGAAACGTACAAACAGATGCAAACTCTAGGACAGAGTGCCAAAGCAGACGTGACATTATGGCAAACTTGTTTCAGAATTTTGCACGGTTACGCAGCAACACATCTTGGCCCACTATTCAATTACGTCAACCGCATATAATGTAAATGGACCATGAATTGCTTTCGGCGGGGAATGTGTTGTGAAAACCGAGGAATTCAAGGAGAATGCATGTGAAGCGAACCTCGCTCATGGCAGCGGCTTCTACCAATGCGGCCGATAGACCTCGGACGAGTCGGCAATCCGTCGCACAAGAGCAACATGCAGCTTGCCCCAAGGCGTCGAGGCAATCTACATCCACCCGGTCAAGTTCATCGAGGTGACATGTGCCCTGCTTGCCAAGTCTGGCTTCAAGTGTGACCGGTGCTTTGCCTTGGCTGCCCAAGTGGTCGAGCCGGACCTGGACGCCGGCGGGAGACGGAGGCACTGGCGGTTCATCAGCCAGCGCACCAAGCCGGGCATGTCGCTCGCCAAGACGGAGCTCCGGCTCCCGCACGAGGGAAGCAACCCGCGCGACGCGTGGTTGTCAGGTTCCCCGACCCAGAAAGACCGTCCCGGTCGACTTGGCTGGAGCCGCTTCTGGCTACGTGGAATCCGTCCATGCCGCCAGAGGTGTCCATCATTGCCCCCCTCAGCCTCGGACAGGACGCGGAGAAGACAGCCCTGCGTCCTTTTGCCATTCATTCTCGCACGGCGCAGGGAATCGACACGGGTGCTGCTGTGCCATGCGTCTCGGCGGCGATTCCCAAGATGAACAAGTTTCTTGGCATCTCCGACTCAACACCAGTCACGCTCTTCAAACGCACGTCGGAATCCCTCGTCCGGACAACGCGGAACCTCGCGCCCCTCAGGCACATTGGCTCTCCGGCCGTCCACGGCTACACGGACCAGCAACCCGTCAACATCAACAGTCCGTCATCCATCCATGCTCTCTCGGAGCTGCTGCCCAGAGAGAAGCAGCCTCTCGATGCTCTGCGCTTTCGCGCCAATCTATGGATCACGGGAGCCCCACGAAAAAACCTGGAAACGGTGCCGCATTGTGCAAAGCTAGGACAGCACCGCGAACCAAGCGCGCGTGCAGACGCCGTGTTGTGCGTCGTCTGCCGCACGCCCAGATGCGCCATGCCCAACGTTGACCCGGGCAAGGGAGTTTTTGGTAAAAAGAAGGGGCCGGTCGCAGCCCAGCACCGCACTGGTAGAATACCGCAGGCTACGTGGGCATGCACTGCGCACCCGAGGACCGCGGCTCGGCTCGAGCACAAGAACAGAATGCCGGCTTACATGTCAAAGTCGGCGATGAGATTAAAGTCCTGGAGCGGGGCCAACATTTGTCAGGCAAAGCGGAGCTTTGTCTGCGAATTTGCGAAAATTAACGGGCAAGCATGTAGTGCTGCTATGCAGATAAAGCTCTGCTTTGCCTCTTTAAATTTAGTCTAGTAAGGGTAGGTAGCTTAGTTAGTTTCTAAATACTTATTAGTAATTAGTTAAGAGTTAAGATCCTATAGAACTCTGGTATAGATATAGATATACTAAATAGAATAAGATGCCTCTTATTATAGGATTAACTAGAATATATAGAGGAACTTTTACGTATTAGAGCATTACAGGGGGAGAAAACTGCTTATATATATATAATTATGATTGTTACATGGTAGTGCACGGTCAGAGACGGATTATTATGAAGCCCGGGCAGAGGTTCAAATCGAGCCCTCTAATCAAGCCCCTTAAGCCCGCTACAAGCGGCCCCCAGAGGGAAAAAACACATAATACTACTTTATATTTAATAAAAAATCCAAAATAGCCTGGCTACCGCAGCTTTGCCCGCGCCTATGATACTAACAAAGTCAGCAGCATCAGGGTATTTTACGGCTCAACGGCAGAAGAGTGCTAGAAGCTAAAGGGCCAAGGGCTGAGATCGGCAGCAGGCTAATTGGCTAAAGGACGGAGCTGCAAATTACAATCTAAGAGCATCCAGTCACAATTAGCCGTTGCTCCGGAAGATTTGCTCTTGATCTTCACGGACCGATTGCAGCCGCCTTTCGGATTCGCTGGCCCTGGGGGCTCGGTAGAAATGCCGCATAATTCGATGGATATTGTTTTGAGCTTGCCTGAAGGGACCATGCAGACTCTGCAGGAAATAGGCCAAGTGGGAAGAGCAAGGTAGCGTCTGTCTAGCTGGTTGCGTGGGGGGGGGGATTCTGATTGTGCTTGCCACTCCCCTGGCTGTTTCACATGTCACAATTGTCGTGCATACCCAGCGTTACCCCAGGAAATGCCACGTGGAAGCACGTCAACTGCCTAACTGGGTAGGTAGTTGGGATATATATGACGCTCCGTCATGGAAGCCACGAGAAATGGGACCAGGGCACAACCGTGGCATCCCAGCCTGCACGCAGAAAACTTGTCCATCCGATGCACAGGTGTGTGGGATGGATACGAAATCTTGTCAACCAGCCTCCCCGGAGCCGCCACCATGTATCTGTGGTTCCGTGATATCAACAGCTGTTGGCATCAGCATCAGCATTCCCAAGGATATCAAAGCGGTACTTGGCGTATACGAACTTTGCAAGATGGATGTATACTGAATGCTGGAAGCAAAGGGTCGCCTAGGCACTTTCACCAAGCGAGATGCAAGCCGGGCGAGTCGTTGGAGACGCCAAGTTGGCCCGCACGTCATTTAACCATGGCTACCTGAGCAAGATGGGACCTTTGCCTTTTCAATGCGGCTATATGAAATGTCATGTATACATCTGTCTAAAGCCATCTCTTGGGCAGCAACAGACGACCGTGGCTATACTACCCAGAGTCTCCGAGCCCTCACTTTCCATTATTGGGCGGGTCATGGGGGCTTTTGTAGTCGAACGGGGCCGTGGGCGCTGCCTGCTTCGCATAGTATGGATCCTGACCGAGAAGGGCGAAGCCAGGATCGTTTGGCGTTTTGCTCTTGGGCCAGCACACCAAGTTGTCGTCAAGCCCGTCGTTTGCAAGAGGGTTCCTGTGGTGCTCCCACGACGCAATGGTGAAGACGGGCCTGGTGGCGAATGTCAACGACACGTGGTACTGCGTGGCGCCCCTGTGCATCAGCTGGCGCGGCTTCTGCTGCCGCTGGGCGCCGACGCATTCAATGAGCAGCGATTTCGCGTCGAGCTTGGCTATTGCCTCGACCAGGCAGATGCTTTTCCACATGGAGCCGGCTCCTCGGTTCTGGGGGCCCGGGAGGAAGCGCACCAGCTGAGCATCGCCTCGTTGGCCTCCATGGACAAAGTCTGGGTCGGTTCTTTCCATCAGATATGCCGGCGGGTACTCGTCCATGTCGCAGAGCTGGCTAAGCTTGGTCAGGAGGGTGGGCCTGCCATCAGCCAGGATGGTGGGGTGGCTGGTTGCCTGCCAGCCGGCTCCGTTGTGCTCGGCCGACCAGGTGTTTGTGGCGTGGCCGGGCTTGCGCTTGTTCCTCTCATTTGGCGGCGCAAGCGTGGCTGCGGCGTCGACGCACGGCAGCCTTGCCCATTTGGGATTCACAGATATCACAGAGCTGTAGTGGTGGCAGGCCTGCACCCACTGTTGCTTGCAGGTTGCCCTGTATTCCACCGTCTTGGCCTGCGCTTCGTACTTGCCAGACATGACGCACCATTGCGTCTTCTGCGTCTTGTCGTTCTTGTCGCACTCCATGCTCTGCACTGTGTTTCCCCCGATTCTCATGAGATGCTGGCCCGGCTTGATTTTGCAGCCCTTGGTCGCCTTGTTGCCCTTTCTGCCGCCGGGGGTGCCGTTGCCGCCCCCCCCCTTGGGCGGTCCTGGCCTGTTGGACTTGGGGAGCGGCGATCGGTCCGTGGGGTTCATGTCGTCGCCTTTCCTTCCACTTCCCTTGGCTATGTTCTTGGGCCTTTTCCACGACCCCAGCGGATCGGTTGCCGCCGTCATGATGTCGAATGCCTTTTTGATGTCGTCGGGCACGAGATCCAGGCGCGGACACGGCGACAGCCACCAGTCAAAGGCGCCCTGAGCATCCTCGTCTTTGCCGTAGACGTAGTTGTAGGTCTGAACGGCCGAGGCGGCAGCGTCTGAGCCGAGGCCATTGCGTTCCCTTAGCCAACACCATTCACACCAGAAACAGGGGGGGACAGATATTCTTACCCAGACCGGCCTCAATCGCCCTGCCCGGTGGGAAAAGACTCAATCCGGCTTGCACCACCGTCTGCAATGCCTTCATGATCAAGAAGCAGCCAATGGCGGCAACTGCTTCCATGGCGTCAATCACCGTTTGCGCCAGGAAATTGACGAGCTGATTGTTGCATTCGCAGTGACCCATGATGACTTTGTTGCCTTTGTCGTCCTTGTACCACTGATACTCCTGACCAAGAGGCACATAGTCTGACACGCAGCCCGTGTTGTACATCTCGCCGTTCGCCTTGGCCTCGTCAATCACCTCCCTGCACTGCGCCTCGCATTGGTTTGGCGGCGACAGCGTGGGGTTGTGATAGAGCAGGCATTTCTGGTTGTTCAAGTCTCTCATTTGCGCCGCCGTCTGACACTCGCCGTTGAGCTGCAGCCCGCAGCCGGGCGGATTGGGCTCGTCCGCAGCCTCGTCATCTGGAACATTGTTGTCGCAAACCTCGTCCGGGCAATAGTTGTAGTTGCAGGCAAACCTGCACAGGCGGTTCAGTTCCAGGTTGAATGGATCGTACGCGTTTCGCCTCACGCCCTTCTCAGGCAGCAATTGAGTCAGCGGTCCTGTCTGGTAGCAGTCGCAGAGAGACTCTGGGCAGAAGCCGTAGTGGCAAGTGAATTCGCACAAGTCTTTGCTTTGAGTCGTGACATCTCCACCGGCGATGCACCCTTGTCCTGTGTCGGGCCTCCCCGCGTTGTCAAAATCAGTATCCGTAAACGCTTGCAAGTCAACGGCCCAGTCAATGGTGCCGGCAAAGTTCATCCTTTGCCAGTCGTCACGCCGCGTCTGCTTTGTCGTCGGCGTCATGTAGCTGACATGGTCGCCTGCAGTCAACTTTCCAGTTAGCCGTCGTCTGCTCTGCTCTGCTTCGGCCGCTCCCCCTCGCCCGAAATTGCGCCGGGTTTAACTGACCGTTGTACAGCATCACGTCCGTGTTGGAGTCGCCGTCGTGGAATATCCTCACATTCGACCCTTGCAGGAGTTCGTTGATTTCAGCGTAGGAAATATACCCGGGGGCCTTGGTGCATCTGCCCGGGGCAGCATCAGACTGCCTTCTTGAGCCGGTGAATTCACACATCGGGCCCCAGCAGCCGTCCTCGGCCATGTGGAACGTACGACCGTACGAGGCTTCTCCGACAAAGATTTTATTGTTTGGCACGCCCGCCTTGGTGACTGTCAACCCGTCGCTTGTTAGCGAAAACCTCTGATGAGAGTCTGCCACACATGCCACCTCACCATGCGAACAAGGCTATTCAAAGCTGGAGAGGCACAGTATTTCTAGCAAACAAACCCTGACACTTTCGGTTGGGGCTGCCTTACTGATCGAGAGAGAGTTGACCGTCTCGGTGAGGTTGACTAGCAGCGTCCCCGCCCTTGGCATAATCTTCAAAACAGAGCATTGACTTTTTGGGCTCACCAACCGTGACTTCGAATGCACTTTCCAGAGGGACAGCTATCGAATGCATTGGCGTTTCCGTAGTCCCATTGGCCGTGAAGATCATATGACATGAAAACAATGTAATCAATTACCTTGGCAATCCTATCAATTGGGAAGGCTTGGAGATACCAATATGACGCGGGAGCAGCAATGGAGACCGACTTGTTGCCTAGTTTCTGCTTCAAGGCTGTCAAGAAGCCCAAGTAACCAACACCGTCTCCCTTTTGCCCGATTGGCTTGTCGCCAACCATGATGTCTGGGGCCTATTTACGGTGCGTCAGTTAGTCCTTGATCCCAACCCAGGATGGCGTACCTGACAAGGCGAGGGAGGGGGTCGGGTTGAAACTCACACCTGGGTATTCCCAGTCAATATCAACGCCGTCAAGACCTTGGTCAAGGACAAATTTGGCTAGATTCTTGGCGAATTTGTCGCCGTTGTCAAGGATGGCAGATCGAATAATTTTGTAGGTAGCCGGCTCTGTCGAAAAAGCCCACCCACCAAAGGACAAAATCTTCTTGACGCGAGTCATTGCCTTGAAGTCTCCCCATTGCTTGTGAGTGTCGTTGATTATCGGCATAAAGGTCTCGGGGTCAATGTCGGCAAAGGCCCAGTGAATATGTGTGTAGGTGCCATCCGTGTTGGAGTTTTTGACCTTGAGCCGGAGGCACTCGCGGTCAAGCCCGAACGCCTCGTAGTAGCCAATTCGCTGGAACTTGTCGGGAGGGCCGGAATTCTGCTTGATCTCGTTGCCGCAGTTGGACACGCACGTGTTTTGGAATCCCTTCAGCTTGGAACCTGGACCGCCACCCTCTGGCGCATGGACGTCACAGTGGACGGGGAAAGGCCCGCAGAAACCCCAGTTGCTGCAGCATGCTTTGAGCGGACAGGGGTTCAGGTCAGCCATGGAGATGGATTTATCCAAAGGCTTCCTGGTTCCGGGCACTAGCGGTCCGCACAACGTGCCGGCCTGGGGAGGCGGCATGGGAGCCTCGCCCTGGCTGAGACACATGTTGTATCCGGCAAGCATTTCTGCGCAGTTGATCCACGCCCACGTCTTGCCCTTGTTGAAGGATTCAATCTCATCAATGGTGAGTCCGTTCTTCTTGGCCAGCTGAGCGCAAGAATCACCGTTCTCGATGAGATGGGTGTTGCAGGTGCCATCCGCCTGGGGCTTCGGTTTGGGAGGCTTGGGCGGTTCGTAAGCATCGCCTTTGGAGCAGCACGCGTAGTCACCTTCTCGGAGAGTTGAGCAAAACCCTGGCTTGGTGTTGTATGATGTGAATTCGGCAGGGGTAACACGGCAGCGCGCAGCCAATGAGGAGCAGCCATCGCCGCTGTTGACTTGAATATATCTGCAAGTGGCCAGTCGGCGGCCAAGCAAGACAAGGGGACTCGGGCCTCTGGCCCGCGAGGAGTGAGAAGCGGCATTGCCATGCTGAATCGTGCTGCCGATAGGAGTGCCGTTGGCCGGAATGCCAGCAATGTCGAACACCTCGGCTTCGTGTAAAGCGCCAGCAGATTCAAGAAACCCGCCCCGGGCACAGCCTCCCTTGCTCCAGTCAGAAGCCATCTTCTGGATTGCGGCAAGGTTACCGGACGTGTCGATGGCCACGCCAAAGGATCGGTCGGGCGTGCGTTCCTTTCCGCACAGCTGAACTGCGGTGCGGTTGGAGATGGAGCCATCGCTCTGCAGGCGCTTGGCAAGAGTTTCCAGAGCGGAGGAGAGGGTGGATTTGCCAAGACCGGCGCCGATGTAGGCACCGGCAACAATGCTGTCGTGTCGAGCAAAGATGAACTTTTCGTCGCAGTTATCCTTGGCAAGGAAGTAGTCCTTGATGCCGCTCAAAAGACTGACGGCCTTGCCCGGCGCCTCTTGGCCACTCGGACTCTTGAGAAGCTCGGGCAGGGTTGGCACACGCGCTCCCTGAACAAGACATGCCGGAGCCGTCTCGAGGCGGTTGGTTTTCTTCTTTGGATTCTCGACTGGCCCGAGGTTGGTCGAGGTTGTGGACATGGTCTTGTTACTGGCAGCAAGCGTGCAGCTGCGAAAGAGAAGGGTAGATCTAGGGTCGCTCAGAGGTTGCGAAACGGAAAACTGCAGGAGCATCGGGTCCTCGCAACGGCGCAGACGGTCGACTGACAAGTAAGGGACCCAGCCATGAGTATTGGAGAGGTCATGGCAGCTGAGAGGACAATCATGCAGCTCCGGCTGGTAAGCGTCAATATCGCTTATTGGAGAGTCATCTTCATTCGTGGTTGCAGGTGCTTCGGCTTGTTCGCCGGCCAGGTTAAGAGCAGCATGGGCAAGGCCAGCAGCCACGGCAAGTGCGGCTTTGATGGACCGCATTCTGGAATCCTGTCTGGGAGAAATACAACAAGCAATAAAAGAACAGATGGGGTTTGTCAATAGATTTGCTGCAGAGCCGGGTGGCAGAAGCATGCATATATACCTCTCTGTGTTGGCATGTAAGCTGCCCAAGTCACCAGACGGGGCTTCGGCGAAAGGGGGGTGAGAGACCGGTCGAGTGTACCTGGTATACGGCCCTGGTGTTCTTATTCATTACGGAAACCGCACGGCTACCATGTACGAGCTTCCATTTAGTGTACTCGGCATGCCGTGGCGAATGCATTATCCCGTGTTAACAAAGAACCTGAGCGTTTTGAAGTCCCCCCCCCCAACCTGAATAGCCATGCAGAAATCGGACAGATGTGCCAAGACAATTGGCCCTCACCGGGTGGCCGGTTCGGGGCCCGTCTTATGATTTGGTGAGACCGAGGGCTTGCAGCGGAAGCAACGTAGCCGGTGTGTGGTTCAGAGGTGCCGTCAACAGCGCACCCTGCTTTTGGGAGACATGGCAATTTTAGACTGCTATTCTAAATATAAACAGCCATATGACAAATACTTGCACATTCGCTCAATTGGGCACGCCGCAGCCGGGCACCTTGGCTTCAGTGTCACCCATCTTGTGACTTTCCCACGTCCGCATTCGTGTTGCTGCAGGGCATTGAAACGAGAGCCCTGGGAAAGTTCTTGAAGTAGCATTGCAGAGCTTTGGTAGGTATGGTGTACTCCGTACCTAAATGCAAGTTCCGGGCGCTGCCTATAAATCGGAGGCTGTGACGTTCCTTGGTTGGCACATTGTTGTTCGCTACTCGACATTTGCGTCCTCTTGATCTTGACTTCTTTTCTCCTTGTTCTTTCAATCTCATCATCCCTTTGACTGGTGTCTTCTTGATGACAATATACGTGCAACACATGTTGCTCAATATGATATTCGTCGTCTTCCTCATCCAATGCGCTTGCATCGCCTCTGCTACCACAATCACGGGCATGCAGCCGCAACGACGACTGTTGGTCCAGGACCAGTGACGGCTGGCGTCCTCACAGACGAGGAGCTGGAGGCGCAGCTCGCCAACATTCGAATCGTCCAACGCCAACCTCAAGACTCGTGGCAGTGCGCCACGGAAGAAGTTACCCAGTACTTCAAGGTCCCAATGCCTTCGGGAGGCTTGTTTGACGCCCTCGCATCGTACGGCAACAGCCAAACAAGCAAGTACTGCTCGCTGCCTGTTTATGACTGGTATCTCTGCGACCCTATTCCGACCTCTGCCTGGTGCGGTTTCACCACTGCGGCACCTCTGGCCGTGCTTCCGGCATACGCGACACACATCAGCATGGCGCACTCTTGGTCCTCGGCGCACAGCTCTGGCCTTGGCGCTCTTCCAACAAACTGCCCCGTGTCGTGGCAAGAGGCCGGCATCGAGGTTCCTGCTGGGCACGCCTGGCTGAATGAGACATTGGCGCTTGCACAGTGCTACGCCGAGCAACAGTCGAAGGAGTAGCACAAGACTGTCACCCTGGGGGGTAGGGTTAGCGAGCAAAGGCCAACATTTGAACCGTGTTCGTGTTGTTAGCCAACGCGGCGGGCAGGCGGAACATTAGCATGCTGCATGTGTTGTGTGTGTGGTCAGTTGTCTAGTTTAGTTGCAATGCAGGTTCCCTTGCCAGATCCCTAGAATACTACTCCGTGTAAAACCAATGGCTTGCAAGGACATTGCGGGTTATGCTGGTGCCAAAGTCGGAGCTCTTCTTCTTCTTCGTTTGGTCATGGCATTTCTTTTATGCAAGTACGACTCTCGCTCTGTGGAACCGCATGTTTGAGGTTTTTTTAACGGGTGCCTGGACCAGTTCCTGTTGGCAGATGCACGGAGCCAACATGGAGTTGCGAGTATAAAGCTCGACCGTTGCCATGCCTCCAAAGTAAGCCGCCAACCTCAATCTGCATTGTTGTCGACCACGCACTATCAACAGTCGACCTCTTTTGCCAAATCATTCCCATCCCACTTCACCATCATCCAATCACGCTGCTATACCAGCATCGAAGCCATGGACACCATTACTCTTGAGCCCACCCAGAAGTCCAGGCTAGATGAGGTCGCCAGTCTCATGCTGCAAATCTACCAGACATTGGTCCGCATGAAATATCTCGACCCGGAATGGATTGTGCAAGGCCCCCATGACATGGGCCTTGGCACTTCCAGCCATCGTGGCAAAATCGATGATTCTATTCTCTACCTATATAGCGTCTTGCCGTTTGTTGATTCTGGTGGTGCTATGGACCTTGATTTCTTCTGTGGCGGAGAGTTTATGAGCTTTGATTATATTGAGACTGGTCGGAATCCATTTTACTCGGACAAGGAAGATGAAATGATGAAGCCTTGGATGACGCCGCTATCCATGATTGGTAACCATGACACTGCCATCATCTACAGTGCCAGGAGTCACTCCATCTGGATCTTCTCGCAGTCGTACGTGGGGCCGATCAACTCTGGTTTTTGGCCCCTAATACGCAGTCCTAGTCCAGCAGATCAAGGCGATGAAAGGGACGACGAGAGTGAACAAGATGTCGACCCTGGGTCGGGTGGCCAATCACACAGTGATGGTCCAGCAGATTATAACGACGACGAGAGTGACGACGAGAGTGACGACGAGAGTGAAGAAGATGAAGTAGAGGAAAGCGATTGTTACTACAAAGACGCTTCCGAGCCCGCTGGTGATGCACTCCGCGACATCAACGAATGCTACAAAAGGCTAAAGGCACTTCCTGGTGGAGGTCAGCATTCTCCTGGCGATTGGGACCAGAACTTGACCGAGCCGTTATACATCAAACATGGATGGTTGACTGGCGACTTTGACGGCCATGCTTTCCAAGTCGACCGAATCAGAAGCTTTGCCCTGAGAGAAGTTTCCGAGTCGACAAGGAAGCCGGTCGAGGATCTTGAATATCTTGAGCGGGCAGCAGTTGTTGGTGAGGAGGACGTTTCGAGACTAGCGCAGCAGGTGGAGTCGGCAACAACCACCCAGGCCGAGTGGGATGCACGCTGGAAGCTGCTGAACGGGCAGCAGGCGCAGAAGAGAAAGCGCAGGGAGGTGCAGCACAAAAGGGAGATGCTGGACAGGCGCTGTCCCGGAGGCACCACCGCACCAAGGCAGGAAGACATGCCGCTGTGGCAAGCCGAGTGGCTGAGGGTGGCCCTGGCCCAACGGCAGGACTCTCTGAGGAGGCTGCAGGGCCCCAAGCCACCCCGGGGATGCACCTACGGGTTGAGCGACCGATGCAAGCGCCTGCAGCTGAAACATGCGCGGCAAGAGGTCGCAATCTACCAGCAGGCGTACGAGGCGTCAAAGCTTGACGCGGAAAGGCTGTGCCCCGGCAAGACGTTTTCCTCGGCCACCGGGTGGGCGGCCTTGGATGCGCAGGACAGCCCATCAACACGACGAGAGGAGTGGGGCGTGGCACTGGAAAATGCACTGCAAGACCTCGCCGAGTGCCGGAGCTTTCTGGGGCAAGTGCCCGAGGCGGCGCCGCAGGTGAGGCAGCAAGTCGAATCCTCGATTGAGCAGCATCAGGAGAACTCGCAGTGGTACGCCGAACGGGCGAGGGTGATGCGGAATAGCTCAGAGGATTAGATGGAGCTGGAGAGAATGCGTCAACACGTGTGCGCGGCATGATACGCTGTGGTGATGGAGTCCAGTCAACTGTGACACGGCCGTCCAGGCAGCGGAAAGGAGCCCCACCAGGCGAGACGCTTGCGAGGAAGCCATTGCATGACATTGCAGGATAAAATGAAGCAAATACATCCGGACCGAGGCGAGCCAGCAAACAGAGCGGTCAAGGCGATGGACATCTGGAGCTTCTTGCCAAGCCCGGGGACCAACAAGATTAGATGTCTTAGCTGATTACATGGCGGAGTAACCCTATAAGACATGATGGCTAGCATGCACGAGGTCAGCATGCCGTTTCCTCTCCCAGGATGGTTGGTCCTGTTGACAATCAGTCTACTGCTAAAGCTGCTTGTGCTCTTTTGCTCTTTTCCCCCTTTGCCGCAAGTAGTATCCCGCCAGTTCCACAGTCCATCTTCCCCCAAACCCATCTACCGCGTACAAGGTGGTTCCCTGAAAATAATATCAAGGCCTTGTAAAAGTACACCACTGGCGCTCGTACTCGTGGAAGCGAAATAGCGTACACCCTCTCGCCCTTTCGTGCCCCCTTCCCCCGTCGCCGCCACTCCCTCAGTCGCCGTTGCCGTTGCGCCAGTGCAATTAAAATGCCCACAATGTATGGATCCTCTGCTTCCATCGCCGGCTGAAGACGGCCAAGCTGCTTCTTTTTACGCAAACCAACCGGATTGTTCTTCTCCAGCAATAGCTCCAAATCATGCGGGTGTGCAAGTCCAAAATGCTTCCGTCGTATTGTCCGTATCTTTTCCAAGTCGATGTATGCGACTCCTCTGAGCCCGGACCGCGGCGTGAAAATGCCGTTCGTTTTGAGTCGATCCACGTTGTTCCCAGCGCACGACAACCTTATATTGTCGCTCCTAGAGGCACATGGTTAGAATGCAACACGCCCGAGTCGAAACATGGTGTGCTTTCGGCCAAGCGACTGACATTGATCTTTGCAGTTTGAAGTGTGCCAGAATCCCGAGCATGCATGTTCGCTGCAGGCCTTCATCACCAGACCGAAGCTCTCCTATCGCCTGCAACAGCAACGAGAGGCTGTCTGAAGGGACAGTATTTGCAGCGTCTTGAGTAGCACTTGCTCCATGTTCTTGTATGCGCTTGTTGGGATCCGACCCTCTCTTTTCCAGCATCTGCTCTTTAGCAGTGTAATCCGCAAAATGTATGTCCAAAATTCGTAACTGAAGATTGCTCTTCCATGCAATGGCTCTCACAAACAACCGCTCTCTGTTCAGCCGTCGTATCGCCGCGCATATCGATCCAGGCTCAGGTAGGCGGATGAGACGACTCGTTGATCTTAATCTTGATACATTACTCGCACGGTTTGATTCAGAGAAAAATGATGCATTGTCAGGGCAATGCCGCTTTCGCCCAAGGCCGTCCAGACCAGTCCGCGTCTTGCCCTTGGAAGTCAGACTCTTATGCTCATCTTCCAGAGCGTTGTCGGATATTTCATCAGCAGTGTCCCGCTGACTGCGGTGACAGACATGGGCATGATACTGAAACCTGAGTCCAAGTCATCAGATGAAATACCAGTAATACACGCGACATGCGTCATGACATGTGATGCTTGACGTGATGGCCATCACAAAACACGAGCGACTAACCAAATGCAGGCGGCTATACCTCTGCCATTAACATGGATAATAGGAGGATTTTGGGCTTCCAGTGGTCAAGACGATGATTGAACTTGACGGAAATAACGTCATGCAAAAGTCGATGACGCTGAAAGGGACGATGCAAGGGGAAAGAGTTTATTTAGCAGGCTGCGTGTGTTTCCCTGCAGGTCAGTCCTCACCTGCTAGGTCACGTGTCCTGCCTCGTGGTAACCACGGCAAGATTCACGCACTCCTCTCCCCGAGCATCAACGTTCACGGCTACCGGCCTATTTATCAGGCAAAGTGGCGCTTTGCCTGAGTTTTGCGTGAAAAGCGGAACAAAGGCAAGTGAAGATGCAGTTCCGCAGGCTGCAGCAGCCCGCATTGCCTATTTAAAATCAACATAACAAAACAGAGCACGAACCGTTGCTCGTCGAGTTTTCAAGTCAAGACATGGCATCACAACAACTGCCCTTCCCCAAACGAGCTGCTGCGACAGGCAAGTCTTATTGGAATAATTCGAGCTCATTCGACGCTTCATTCCAAAGCGTGATGCCATATCAACTGGTCACTGAGAGTACACCCTGAAGACCGGGATTTACTCTTCGTGATTCGCAGTCGACATAAAAGTGCATCACTAGGATTGGGCAGCCTAGTCAACTCGCTCGCAAGCTGATTGTCCTGCTGCCAGCTTGCTTGCTGGTGCTACTCCCGCGTCATCAACTCCATCGAGTAATGGTGGCGGGCCAAAGTGATGCTCGTCGGCCACCATTAGAATGAGTATGGATTCCACGACGTATTTCCCCTGCTCGTAAAGCTGCGTTTCTTCCTTCAACTCGACGTATTTACAGCCCACCAGCATTTGCACACCATGCAGAAGGTGTTGCGGATCACATGCTATCCCGTCACCACTTCTCTCTCCACCTGCGCTGCCTAATAACTGAGGAGCAGACTGTGGCGAAATAACATCAAACGTTGCTGACGTCTCCATCTCATGAGTGAAAGCTGTAGCCCCGATTCAAAGAGTTCCAAGACTGTAATACAAAGGCGACACGAAGCAACGACAAAGAGGGACTGTTATTTTGATCATCTGAAGCTATTGAACAGCATTAATTAATGAGGGGATTCCACCTCGGGCCTCTTGTGGAGTTGTCAAATCTAATCTGCAGTATGTGGCTCTTTCTTGTTAAGGAGAGCGGTCCGTATGACAGGGCGGCTCCAAGGTAAGCGTGATTGTGAATATGTTTCTCTTCTTTTTTTTTTCCCTGTTTTACCAATTTTACACAATTTTTTCTTGTTTTTTTCCCTTTTTCTTTTCGCCCATGATCTGAGGTGTGGCAAAATGTGCCTCGTGTCGCCGAAAAGCCTTGAGCCAAATCATCTACAAAGTCACTCTTTGTAGAGATGTCATTGGATCTCTCTGATGCCGAGAATCCTGGACCTGTTCACTACTTCAAGTTGCCGCAACTTGCATTCGTGTCACCACAACCAGTAATGGTTCATAAGCGTAATGTGGCAGATGCAGGTCGCGCAGAAGCACATCATGTGCTAGCAGAGGACATGCGATGAGGAAACATTGGCCACATTGAAGAAACCCGCCTGCTCCCGGTGCCGAACCCTGTTGTTTCAAAACAACACCTAGAACTTGTTGGGGGGAGGAGGAGCGGGAGCGGGAGCAGCAGCGGGAGCAGGAGGCTGGTTCTGACCAGACCCCTTTTGCCTGGCTTCTCGGATAGCCTGCGACTTGTCCTGAAGCTGCTTCTTCTTATCCTGGGGCAGACTCTGGAGGACGTTCTGGAACTTGGCGAAGGCCTCATCCTCCTTTTGCCTAAGGTCCTGGGGAATGGCCTCTTCGGCCGCCTGGAAAGCCGTCTTCATGTTCTTTTTGGCCTCGTCGAACTTGGTCTTGACGTCTGCGGGCACCGCGTCATTCATGGCCTGTCGGGCGGCCTTTAGGTTCTTTCGGGCCTCGTCTTCCGCCGCCTTCTTGTCCTGAGGGATGGCGTCCTCCAGTGCCTTTCCAGCAGCCTGCATCTCCTTTCGAGCATCTTCGAGCTCTTTCGAGATTTCTGCCCGCTCGCCCTCAAGCTTCTGAATCTCGGGGCTGGCTGCTGGCTGTTCCTGACGCCGCTCAAATTCCATCAGGGGTGCCGCTCGGCCGACAATGTCGGAACTGGCAGCAACGTCGATTGAGCGGCGCTCATTGTACGTCGTCGCTGCTAGGCCAGAAGCACTCACTAAGTCACGGGCGTGTTAGCAGCAAGCAAGATGCAGGTATTGAGGACTAGGTCGAGGAGAACATACGAGCAATAAGAGCAAGCTTGTTGATGTGAACCATGATGGCGGTTGTTGGAGGTTGTTCTTGTTAGGCTGGATAGGAAATCAAGTTGGTTATTGCTTGAGCAGTATAGACCGGCTATACCCGAGAGATATTTGTGGCGGAGGAAGAAGTCTTTGTTGAAGTGGAATGTGTGTTGGTGGCATTCAATTTGACAGGAGGAATGCAAGCGTATTTGTATTCGGTAGAGTTTGACTATTCGTTTGATATCCAGTGAGCATGGCGATGGAAATGTGATACAGAAAGAGACTAAAATACTTGCCGCGCGTTTTGGGCCGCCGGCATCGTTACAGACTTGGTATCATGGGTTGTTTCGCATGGCCCAAGTGGCACGACAGATGCGCATCACGACAAGGTCGGCACCACGGGGGAACTCTTCTTCATGTTTGAACAAGTTGAAACACTGCGATTAATGCCAATTGCCAAGACTGGTCCGCATCCTCGGGCTTGACTAGCCACGTTGCGGCATTCAGCCAACTGGCTGCCCCCCTGAATCGGCCGCGTCTGACTCGTGATGCTCGACTTCCTGCAGGCAGTTCCGCGTCACCTGCACCGTCCATGACAATCCCCAACCCATCTCTTGGGGTTCTGCAGCCCGGGTGGATCCGATTCTCAGTCCGTGCCAGCTATCCGGATGACGTCCCGCCCTGCAGCCGCCTGACTCTCGGGGAGGATTTCGTCTTGTCGCTGTGTCGACCAATTTGGCACAAGTCCGATAGGGAGAGGGGGCAGCGGTGCGTCTCAAATATCTTTCAAAGAGTCGTGGATGCTCTTGGATACACGTCGTCGTTGGCTTTTAGATGATGACGACACTACAATGTCCTTGGCTAGAATCGCCGTTCGCTGACTATGCCATCATCTCCTGACGCATGCATCATGCGCCATGCACAGATGGCACTACTGGAGTCACTGGCTTCAAGTCGAGTCCCAATTCCTGTCTACACTGGATAAAGCGCATCCATGAGCATCTCGCTACGGCCAATGCCCAACAAGACTTGTAAAATGTGGCATCAGGACATGATGTCTATGCCTACCTGACTCTCAATCACTTGCCTCTGACTAAACAACTGACATGGCAGAGACAAAGTCACCTGAAAATCTACCTTTTTGGGGTCTTGTACGTGTCATTTGATTCTCTTTTAGCTGCTTGACCAGTATTTAGCTGAGTAAGGTCTCCGACGCTGTGCGATGGATGGTGAAAATGTGCGGCATGGAAAACAGATTCTCTGCATGAAAACGTCCCTCATGTGTGTCCTCTGCAATGCCATTTGTATTCAATAATATTATTACCTCACACACCAAACAGTATGAAGTTCTTGGGGTGAAAATGGCGAGACCAGTGCTCACGCACCCACGACCCAACCCTCCGTTTCATCTCGACAATGCCAGCATTGGGACGCCAGACTCGTCAACATCACGTGGCCCAAGTTTACTATTTCGCGTCAGAGCAATGAATGTCATGATGTTTCAAATATTGGCGTCAATGGTGATAATCTCCAACCCAAGCAGGGATTCGACTGATGCAAAAGGGTGGTCCATGGGAGAATGTAAAAACGCTCTTCTTGGCCGCGTCATTATTCAACAATCTGTCCCCCCGGAATCTGGCCGGCTCTCCCAAACGACTCGTCCATGTTCACAGACTTGAATCAACATGAATTTGAGTTCCTGAAGGAATAAGGTTTCTTGAATTGTGATACCTCTGGCGTAGGAGATGCGTGGAGTTGGGCCAGCGGTTGCAGGTGAAACTCGGGGCGATTCATAGACGCAGGCCTCCAGGCAGGGGAGTTTGGCCAAGATTTCCTTGTGCGAGATTAAATGGTTAGAGGCGATTTGAAAGAGCGCCGAGTTGATGTGCCTGCAGCATTGCACACAGCCGGTTGCACAGGTCTGCTCTACACCAGCTTTTAGCCCTGTGGTCCATTTACCTGCAAGTTTCACATGCTCGGAAAGGAAAGGCTTGTGCTCAAACACGCAGGGTAACATCAATCACAGCCTGCACAAGGCTGGCCACAGTCCGGCGCTGAATCCATATTCATGTGTCCTTTACAAGACGTGGTCGGCTGCAGGACCACACGGTTGCTCGTTTTACATTTACCTTGTTCTTATTCCTGGTGGACTATAATAAATCGTAGACATCCTATGCATGCGCCCTTGCGGAGAAACATGCGAGGGAGGGTTACCATTCAAGCCACGTCTGTGCCCTTGTGCCGCTATTCGGCATAGCATTTGATAGGGTGCTTGTCCATCATCGTCGAGTCTGGCTGACGCAGTTCATTAATCATGTCAAAGCTGACTCTGCCTGAACCCTTGCCGTGATTAGCGGCCATTCGAGACTACATCAACCACGGTACAATACTTTATGAAAGTTGATATTGACAGCATGAGCTTGCGGCAACATTCGAGTAATTCCGAGCATATATGCTTAATCTGTTCTTTGCCTATTAAATCTGACCAACCTCGTTCGACCTAAAAATGGCCCTGCCAGACGTCTTGGGCATGGTAGATGGCAGCCAGATTCTGCTGAGGTCCGTCTGCCTACAGAGAGTAGGGCGCATCTATCCCTCGTATAAAGGGCACTCGATAGGACAGCAGTTTCAGAGCCTTTTCAGTCACTGGACTACAGGAGCCCACTTCGCCATCAAGTGTTTCAAAGGCACCCAGCAATGTCCCAATCATGACCGCAGTTCGGACAGCATCAACATTCCCCTTCAGCACTAGCCGAGCGTTTTCCGGAACACCTGCCATAACCTCGACCCAAAATCCGCTCTCGGCTTCTTCAAGTTGATCAGGTACCCGACACTCGCCCTCGGAGAATTCCCCAGCTAGATAATGAATACGGCCGAAGCCCATGCCGAAAGGAAGCGGCGACGACAGCTCCCAGTCAATGATGCCCGAGACTTGGCAGGTTTCGGTCACGATAATATTCACAGCCTTCAAGTCCAAGTGCGCAATGAACAGTGGCAGCGTCCTGAGTTGCAGACTGTTTTGCCGCAACATGGCCATGCATTTTCTACTCCAGCTGACTTAGACTCCTCAACGTGGCCAGGTTCAGATTCTCATGCACCTCGACTATTCTACCATCTGCCATGACGGCGACGGCATCCCTCCCCGTTTGCAGGTGCCCCGCCAAGGTTCCTAGCTTATGAGCAACCATGATTACAGTGTGACCCTTGTTGGTGAAGTCATTGTCAATCAACCCAAGGACCATGGATTCTGTAGCGGCATCGAGGGAGGACGTGACCTCGTCCAAAACAAGAACGGGCCTCGCTCCGGAATCCCGCAACGAGCCGGCCTTTACAAGCGCTCGGCAGAATGCGAACAATTGGGTCTGTCCCACGGAGAGCTCTCTCAGGTGGAAGAGCTTCTGGTCCAGGACTGGGTGGTGGCTGGAGAGATTGATGCCGGCTGGGGGCTCTTCCCCACGGCTCTGCAAGAAATGAGACCACAGTCCCGTCCTGGTCAGTTCGGCAATGAGCGCGTCGTCTGATAGCAGATTGTCCGGGTCCAGGTTGAAGCGCAAGGTCTCGTTGGCGAGAATCAAGGGTTCCTGCGACACTGGGACGAAACAACGCCGTCTTAGCAGGCCCAGCCTCACTTGCTTGATGTCGATTCCGTCCAGATGGATCTTGCCGGACTGGACCTCTAGCAGCCGCAAAAGCGTCAACAGCAACGTGCTCTTGCCACTGTCGTGATTGTGAGTAGGCGCGTCAGTGAATGTCGAGTACGGCACCTCACCTTCCTGTACGCCCGCAGACAACCAGCTTCTGGCCTGGCGCAATGTCCAGACTCAGATTCCGCAAAGCAGAGGACCCGGACCTGAGAGTTGTGCGCCTCGGTTGGCATTAGCAACATTTGGTTTCCGTTGTACAAGACGTACTGGTAGGACGCGGTGACGCCTTTTATATGGATTTTCCCTCGGCACGGCCAGTCCTGCGGGGACTCCAAGCTGCCCAGTCCTCCGCCCTCGGGCTCTGTCATTCTTTCCAGCGTCTTGAGGCGAGCAATGGCGCCGAGGCAGGTCTCCAGTAAAGTCCAATTCTCCACAAGCTTCATCAACGTCGTGTTTGCCACAAGAACAACGTTGAGCGCGATTCCGACCTGCGCACCGCTGACGTTGCCCCGAGATGCCACCGCAACTGCAATGGCGCCTGTCGCGACCCCGGCGGCCAGCAAATCTAGAACAACGTTGAGCCATCTCTGGAGACAGAAGAGCAGGTATTCCGGGCGCTGGGAGTCGTCGACACTTGCAACGTTGTCCTCTATCACGGCTCTGGTCCATCCAAACGAACGTATCGTTTCAAGTCCCTCGACCTGCCAAGTCCAAATTAGCGGCAGTCAAGGTACCCATGAATGAAGCATTGCGCACTTACAGATTCCAAAAAACTCGACAAAACCCCGGCGCGTGACTCGAGCTCCAAGAATCGCAGCTGCCTAGATGTCCTGAGATGGAACTTTTGGATAAAATAGACCAAGACCATACAAGCAGGCAGAGACATTGCGAGCCATTTTTCAGCCACGCATACAAGTATGATTTGCATGGTGAGCTTACAAATTTCTGGTGCCATGTCAGTCAGCGTCGTTTGAAACTTGGTTGTTTGGAATACCACGTACGAGTTACGACAGTCTGAATTGCGCCTGGCAGCTGCTTGTCTATAAGCTCAATGTCTTGGCTAAATCTTGGACATGTTCAGGAACAATCGCATCATGCTGGCATAGGCAAAACTGTTGAAAAAACCTACCTATTTAGAATCGATCCAACATCTGTCTTGTAAAAAAAAGACAACGGAGCGCTGTACTCGATTAGTCGTCTCTTGGCAGGATCAAGAATGGCACGCTTTACCTCGTCACAATTTGTAAAAGCCGTTCATGTAGCCGAAATCCAGACTGCGGAGCAAGTCGGATAGCAACAGACCTAGTGTTATTAGCATCACAATATAGAGCAGATATCCCAAGGGGAACCCTACCACATCTGCATGCTGGTCGAGCTCCAAGACATCAAGGATAGCAAGATGAATCCGCCAATGTAGAAGGCGTTGTTTTTACCGCCATCATCTGTCCACAGCTGAAGCCAGTACTGGGGAATGGTAATGAAAAATGCGTACACCGCACTGCTGCCGACAAGGAGGAGTATACTTGAAGAATCAGCAAAGTTTAAATAGTAATCTGCCATGGCATCAGCCGCATCCATCAGTTATAGAATATGCATATTACCATATAGAGCCGCGTCTCCCGTCTGCCTTGCAAGGTCTGCTTCAGTCTCGTCCTTGGCTTGCAGTTGAGCATTGAGTTTGTCAAAATTTGCCGACATGACAGCACTCTCGGCAACGTGATTACTAGAAGAGAACTTTTCCGTGACGGAAGGTTTCATCTTGACGTGCTGCCAACTTCCTTGATCCATGATTCCATGGTGCCCGAGAATCACGACGTGGTCCGCGGCTTGAAAATACTGCGCTGTTGCAAGAGTGAGTGAGTGAATTATTTGGGGACAGGGTGTGGACGCAGAAGGAACTTGCATGAATTAGAAACCAGGACCACGGTAGTCTTTAGCCGTCGGAGTAGGCCCGTTGGCCCAAGAAGGTTGTTGAAGATTATTTGCTCAGTATCACCATCTAGCGCACTAAACGGGTCATCCAGCAGAAGAATATCGCGTCTCGCAAATACCGCGCGAGCAAGTGTCTTGTCAATGTTAGCATCAAGATAAATCTAGGAAGCTAAAGTGGGACATGCCACACGCTGTCTCTGTCCCCCGGACAAATTGAGACCCCTGCTGCCAATTTGTGTCTGATCTCCATGGGCAAGGGAATCAAAGTCCTGGGTGAGGCAGCACAGGTTTGTCACCTCCTGGTACCACGTCTCATCATCTTGGCTGGTAGCACCATGACGCCTAGTAGCTCCATAGATGGTCTCTTTAATGGTGCCATTAGGCAGCCACGGTTTCTGAGCACAGTATGCCATGTGTCGTGATGACACGCAAATTGTCCCGCTGGAGGGCACGACCTCTCCGAGCATGGCGCGCAACAAGGTCGTTTTGCCGCTGCCCGTCTGGCCCGACACTATGGTGAGAAGACCAGGCGCGATGTCAAGGTTAATGTCCTCCAGGAGGGTCTGTTTACCGCTAATATTTACGCGAGAGAATTGAATAGCCGGGCTCGGTTTCGTCAGGTTACCAGATGGAGGGTTCCATGACTCGTGGCTCCGAGCAATTCTCGGCAAGGATCCGCGGTGGGCTCGCAACGGTTGCCGGAGTAAAAAGTCTTGGATTCGCTCAAATCCGGCCAACGCTGCCACCACGCGAGGCACAATCGTCATGACCATGTTTGCGGGGTGCGTGACCATGCTCAAGATGGCCATGGCAGTGAATGCAGTTTCGGTATCCAGCTTGCTGCCACGAGCCACTGCAAGCACGGCGAAAAGAACAATGGTGACGGCTGGAGAGAAGATTCCGAGCGCATTTGCTATGCGCGGGTAAGCCACATGTTGCTGTCCAAAGAGTCACTCAGCCCTCTCCATGACATACCAGACGCATTATAGTAGACCGTGATCCATCTGAGTTTCGAGGCCGCCCCGAGTTCATATTTCCTGAGTTCCTGAATACGGTGGGCAATGTTGTCTTGCATCCCGAGAAACTTGATATTATTCATCGCGCTCAACATGGAACTTGTTGCGGCTAGACGACTCTGCGTTGCCACATTCCATGCCTTTTGGCGAGGCTGCAAGTACTTGGCAACAAAGCGACTCATGTGTGAACAACCTAGTGCATCTCAGTACTTCAGCCCGGTAAGTGTTTACAAGCATACGTACAATAAATCAGCACCAGAGGAAGAGGCCAGATCCAGCCAACCTGGCCGGCGAGTAATGCCATGCCAATCAGCACTTCCACAACCTGAGCCCATGTTTCGTGAAGCATTTCGGCAATGCCAGCCAGACTATCCGCGTCAGTACTCATGAGCGTAGTGGCTTCGCCATTGTCATAATTGATGCCGGGTAACTTGATGAGGTGGTCATGAATAAGCCCCATGAGGGCGCTCCTGGTCATGAGCTTTAGTCTGTTTAAGCGATCCTGGTAAACTGCCGTCGATACCTATGTGCAGGTTTAGCGGCAGAGGAGGCGGAGAGGAAGCGGAGGATGAAGAGACGGAGAGGGCTCGACCTTACCGCAAGGCCAACATAGATGACCACGGCCGAGACAATCAGCCAATATCCTCGGCTGCCTTCTGCTCCAGCAGGGTATGCCGTGACGTATTTGATGGACTCTTTGATCAGGGTGGGCTGGGAATAGCGAAAGGCGATTAAGAATAATCGAGGCATAACCGCAGCGAGGAATGGTGCCCTGAGGTATCTCATCAAAGCCAGGGGCAGGGTATTTTTCGTTTCGGGCTTGGCTAGTTCTGTTGGAAGGGGTAATTCAAACATGAGCGGCACTGGATCCGTTGCTAACCTCGCCGAGACCATTCTTGAATCATTGCTACTCTCGTGACCTCTGGCTTTAGCCTCTGACCGAGGGGAGGCAAATCTTGATGGGCGAGAATATTCTTGTATCCCCGATAAAGAATCCGGTTGATCCATGTGTAAAAGACTCTACTGAGGATGCCGTGGATTTCTTCAGGCGCCTGCTGCTTCATCAGAGCCTGCAGTGCCGAGTCCTGGGCAAAACATTCGAGTATCAGAACTAGGGCGTGCATGCAACAACGAGCCATCAACAGACGTGAGATGTCCGCAGGTCTGGCAGACTTGGCCGGCATGGTTAGGTAGACAAGATCGCAAAGTACTGCCATGAGAAGATGGAGGGTAGCTAGATCCGAACTTGCACGAGACCGTTGCTGCTCCCGTACAAGTAGCACACCCAAGCCCAGGACACCAATTATCGAGGCGGCATGTGAGACCAAGAAGCTAGTCTTGCCATTGAAATCCAATGCTGAGACTTTTATCCAATATGACGTCAAAATAACAAGGAGCAATATCGCGAGGCCCTAACAAGGTTGTTTCTGTTTAGAACAAAACCAGGAGCCGGAAAAATCGGAGAGGATCAAGACTGACGACTTTGACAGGCCCACGCCAGCTTGGAGTGCCTCTAGTGCCAGAGT
Source organism: Keithomyces neogunnii (assembly GCA_020975405.1). Lineage (NCBI taxonomy): Eukaryota > Fungi > Ascomycota > Sordariomycetes > Hypocreales > Clavicipitaceae > Keithomyces > Keithomyces neogunnii. Next base: position 653,542 of record JAIOWQ010000009.1, on the reverse strand, counting down.
GATGGAGCTCCCGCAGTCTAAAGGGGAGCATCAGAAGAAATATCGCGGTACATGTGGTGTATATGCTTTGTAAAACGAGTGTGGGCTCTGGTGCCATTATGGTCGGCTAGATTAGCGAAATGGTGTGAAGGGTTCATTCAAAGGGACGGAAGCGCGGTCGTTTAATGGATTCAATTGGAGTGGATGGCGGTCAAACACGATTGGTCTTGGCAGGGGTATTCAATCGTGTTGATCCCCCGGGCAGCATTGCTTGTGCGAGCTTACGTGGCCACTGTAAGATCGTGCCAGGGTCAGTTCACAGTGCACCCTGGCGCCATTTCCGTCCGGTCCGCCCCGCTACCCCGGCTATTCCTCTTTAGGGAATATAAACCACTCTTTCCCGCCTTCAGTCATAGTTAGAGTCAGAAATTGTACCACTGTTAATGGCACGTTAATTAAAGACAATTATAATATAATTATTGCAGCATGATTAATCTAGCAAAAGTTTGGGTGCCCATGTATATTGGAGACGGTAATGTGAGCAGGGGCAGCTTTGTTTGTCCCATCAAGTACAAGTGTTGCTGCTTTCGTAGGGTGGTTGCGCATTTGAAAAATAATAGCTACGTGTTTAGTTGTAACTCTAGTGCTAATTTTAGAATGCGTTAAGATATCTCATTTCTCTGCGTGGGCCTGCCGCACATAAAGCTCAGGTCCCCGCATCACAGACCTTGTTCGATCGTCATCATATTTTAGACTTGCTAGTTTAATGAATTACATTGCATGAGCCTGCTGTCATCTCATTCATCTATCGAGTCATGGTGATACTTTAGATTGCACATATCGGTACCTCATACAATGACTCGCCTGGGTTGGATCTCGGTTGGTAAAAATGCCCGGACCCTTGATGTTCAGCGTTTGGCATGTATCAATCTTGGACAGCTCGTATCAAGTAAGTACCGTTTTGACATGTTTGGGAATGATAATGCTGATGCCAACACTACGGAACCACAGTATACGGTGGCGGCTCCGGGGAGGCCACGAACCAGAGCCGACTGGCGTCTTGCGAGTCGGATGTCGCCCTGCCAGACAGCCAATCCTTCATGTCCAGAGCAGAAGCAGTATATTGACTTTTATCCACTATGCGCTGCAGGTATACCCTGCTCTGTTGCCAGCCCAGCCATGTGGTTCACCGCAATATATGCAAATGTGAGGGCGGGACCAAGAGTAGATCCAGCCCCGGGATACAATCTCCCCATGACGCTTGCAGACGTGTTTCCCGTGGCATACAGTCCTTTTATCACAGACCCATCCTCTCTCAGCACCCGAGCATGCTCGTCAGTGACAAGACCTCCCTTTGTGCCCAGGTCTCCAGGCACAATGGCAACTGCGTAGTAGGGCGCGACCGCAATCGGGCCCAGGTTGGGATTCGGAGTGACTTTGGGGTCGCCAAAGTAATTGTCAAACGCGTCACCGCCGCGACCAAAGTCCCTGTCCACGCCCTCGTGTGCCATGCCGTTGAACCTGGCAACGGTCGACTGCAGCTTGGACGGCTCGATGCCAATTGCCGTGGCCAGGGCGTCGAGTGTCTCGGCCTTGTGCAGACGGCCGGCCTCCAAGCCCGCCTTGGCATGCTGTCGCGGCATCAAAGACCCGAGCGCATATCTTTTGCGATGGTTGGCATCCAGCACAAGCCATGCGGGGATGGCTTTTGCCTCGGCGTGTCTGGCATATTGCGCATGGCCACAATCCGTGTAGGACGCCGACTCGTTCATGAACCTCGATCCCGTGGCGTCGACAATGATGCTAAACGGCCGCGACCTCTCCTGCAGCGCAAAGACGTACTTTCCGAGGACGGGATCGAGCATCGTCGGCCCCCACCACGCGTCGTCCATGAGAGCGGTGGCGGCGCCGAGTTTGATGCCGGCCCGGATGGCATCGCCCGTGTCGCCCTCTGGCGTGCTGGTCCACTCGGTGCTTGCCGGGGAGGGCCCGTGTTTGTCTCTCATGGCCTGGTTGTGCGCGAAGCCTCCGGCGCAGAGCAAGACGCCGCGTCGGGCCCGAATGCGCCGCGTCCCGTCGTGCAGCTTCACCGTCGCCCCAACCACGGCCCCGTCCGGCTGCTGTATCATGTCGACCAGAGAGGCGCCTCTCCATATGGCAAGTTGAGACTGCTGGTTCAGATGGAGGAGCTGTGCGACCAGAGACCGGCCCATGGTCGCCGGCGCCTCTCCAAGCGTCTTGAGCCAAAGTCCTCTGCACATGACCCTGATGCCGCCCGCAAAGTCGCCGGCCGACGAGCCCAGTCTGGTGAGGCTGCTGAACTCGTCTGTAAACATGGGCGGGGGCTGTCGCGGTTTTGCGAGAAGCAGGCATTTCCACCGTCCCAGCCGGTTGACATCAAACACGTCTGGCTCAATCGTTCTGCCCCAAGAAGCCATTGCACCGGGCATCTTGGGGTAGTAATCGGGGCATCCCTTGCTCAAGCGCCAACGGAAGCCCAGAGTGGCAAGGAAGTCGACCATTTCCGGGCCCTGGTCGAGAAAGGCAAGTCTGCGTTGCCGCGTCGATGCCGGTCCGACGTGCCCGATGACGGCTTCCATATACTTTAGCGCGTCCTCTTTGCTGTCCCGGATGCCCTCTTGTTGTGCCAACGAGCTCTGGGGGATCCATAGCGCGGCGCCTGAATACGCCGAGCTGCCACCAACCTTGTCGTTCTTTTCAACGACCAGCGGCCTGAGGCCATGGAAATGCGTGCGCAACGATGCCGTCAGACCAGCTGCACCGCCTCCAATGACGAGCACGTCGACCTCGGTGTCGAACCGCGTCTCGCCGGGCTGCTTCTGATCTTGTGTCGAGGAGCGCGGGCTGGCGATTTGGACCATTTCGAATCTTTTCGACGAGTTGAAAACTGGACATGTAGTGGCGATGAGGTGAATTCAGCTCCCGAGACAGACTGGCTGGGTATCAGTCGGACCAAAGTTTGCCCAACTCAACCGAGCTTCAAGATGTATGCTCAGCAGGGTCGTACGTAGTGTCACGGTTACATGCTCGGCTGAGCGGCTGGAACCGAGTAGACATGCGAGAACTCTACAGCCACGCCCCGGATCGAATGTAACGCTGCGGTAAGGCAACGGCTAGTCTAAGCGATGCGTCCTCGTTACGACACGATCAGGGCATTGGATCGATGTGCACCAGAACGCGTTGCTATAAGTCCCTGGCATTAATGCTATGCTTCACGGTTCATGTTGCTGCGCCTTTTCACCAGGACAAGGCTGCTTATCAACATGCCGAGGTTTGTCCATATCTACTCGACGATTCGAGTAAATTAGGCTCGTCAATGAAAATAAGTGTCTCCATTGTCCTTCATTCTCAACCCGCGTCCTAGCCATCAATCCCCCTCATAATCATGCGGCAATTTCTCTCCGGGTTGGCAGGCATAGCCACCCACTTGGTGGGCATGATTCTGGGATGCTTTGCCAAGTCTGCTGGCAAGGTGCTGACGTCATGCAGAGACCCTAACCCTTATCATCGAACCGATATGGCGGACGACGTGGACTCAGACACGCGACAGGGATGTGCTGTCTGTGTGCAGGTGTAGGGCGTTTGTGTTTTCGAGTCGGGTTTTTCGCCCTGACCAGTGGTGCGTCAGTGAATGCGTCGTAGTCGGCTGGGTAATCCTCGCCCAGATTATATCCATTTTAAATAGACAATCCCCAGTGGGCCTTTATCTATGCCCATATCGCTCGGGCATCGGGCTAGACGCGGCGTATTCTTACAATGCTGCGGGCATGGAAATGTCTGGTGCGCAATTGGCATGTGCATCACGCCTTGCACCTGACAGTAAGACTTTAGGATACCATAGCTTTGTGCAATTGGCTTGATTAATTGCACAAGACCACCACTTTGATCCATGGTCGCAATTGACACGAGTCGCAACACATGCCAGAGATGTCGGACTTGGACATGTGAGTGATATCAATCGCTCTTGTAATATCGACTCTCTTTCTCCGAGTCTCGGATGAGACAAGAATTGGAAGCGAGCAGATGAATTCTGGCCATCAAGGGTCGTATCTTGACTATTAAAGATTTACCGGGGTGGGAAGGGGCCTTGTCTTGTAATATAATGAATATCACAAGTGGTAGTCCAGTCTGGTTGCGGGGCTGGACATTCGGTGACGAGGAGGGGATTTGTCAAGATGCCAGGACTTTCTACTCTGTACCTACGATAAGGGTTACAGAAGGACGGCTACAGAAGGAAACCGCTCCTCGTGCCGTGGCAGGAGTCGTGCTAGCAGGGACATGGCGGCCACACTCTCACGTCAGCGTGGTATATAAATGTCGCATTTCCCCTCCCCAGAGTTTGCAGCATCCCACTGCACTCCTGCCCGCCAGCCAGTTCATCATTTATAAAGAATGCATCGCCCCCCCCTGGACGACATCTTGGACTCTGTCTCAGAGCAGGCGTGGGGTGAAATAGGCCAGCTACTGCCACTGCGTGACGACGTGTTTGATGAAGATGAAGACGTTCCCCTGACCGCTCTTCCCAGCCAAGATGACCTGTCTCGGCTTCGACAGCTGGCTGTCCCCAGCGAGCAGCGTACCGTCGAGCAAGTGGTCAGGGAAGCCAAATACATCTTGGGCTTCACGCCGCGCATGAACCACCCTCGGTTCTGCCTGGGATACACCCGCCACCCGGCGCCGCTTGTCTGGCTGGGGGACATTATAACATCCGCCTTTGACGTGAACGCTTCGCTGTGGGAAGCAAGCCCGGGGGCGTCGGCGGTCGAAGCGGCTCTCATCGCCTGGCTGGCTGATCAGGTCGGCCTCCCCCCCTCGGCCGGCGGATCATTCGTGTCTGGCGGCACCATGGCCAGCTTGACAGCCATGGCCGTAGCACGCGACCACCGTCTGCTCGGCGCTGGCACTAGTTTTGCCAAAGGTGTTGCGTACTTTTCCGAGGAGACGCACTTCAGCGTGGCCAAGTGTCTCCGCGTGCTGGGATTTTCGGATGACCAGATGCGGAGGATCCCATCAGACGATGCGTTTCGCATCAACCTGGCCGCGCTGGAAGAGGCCATCGTCGCGGACAAGGCTGCCGGTCTTGCTCCGTTTCTCGTTGTTGCAAGCTGCGGCACAGGCGGCACGGGAGCCATCGACCCCCTGAACGAGGTTGCCGACGTGGCACAGGCTCATGGCCTATGGATGCACGTCGACGGCTCGTACGGCGCATCGGCCGTCCTGTCCAAGTCACACTCGTCGGTGGTGGCTGGGCTGGAGCGCGTAGATAGTCTTGCGTGGGACGCCCACAAGTGGCTGTTCACGTCATTCGGGTGTGCCATGGTGCTTGTTCGTGACAAGGCGCATCTGCGACAGACTTTCAGCCCTGCCAGAGCAGCTGATGATGATGCTGAGCAGCCCGACTTTATGGATTATGGGGTGGAGCAAACCAGGGCGGCGCGCCACATGAGACTCTGGTTCTTGCTTCGGGTCCTCGGACGGGATACTATTGGGCGCATGCTCGACTACTGTTTCGCCCTCGCCGCCGCCCTCGAAGCCGAACTGCGGAAGCTGCCCGGCTGGGAGGTCTTGCCGACCACCTTGAGCGTCGTCACGTTTCGGTATTGTCCAAAGGGCATGGCGCCCGATGAGGCCAACAAGATCAACCATTCTATTTCAAGGGATGCAATTCGGAACAACGTCGCCTATATTCCACCGCTAAAGGTTCGTGGCATGGTGTACCTGTCCATCGCGTACAGACGTCCGCAGGCCAGCATTAGCAGCGTTCAGAAATTAGCGGCACAGTTTGATGCTTTGGCTTCGCAGTACCGCTGACATTGGGATGGATGCGATGCAACTGGGCGTTAATTTAGTTGTGGATTTGATGTGCCAGTTTTTCAATCGTGGCCATTGTTTAGGGAAGTCAAACTTGACAGTGCGGGTGCAGTGTCGGTGCGGCATGTATTGCTCTTCACTCGAATAAATGCCATGGTCACTGCTAGCGTGTATTGACGATATCTTGCGCCCCTGCGTGGTCCATTTCGCCAGGTGCGTGGGGAATGTTCTCGATATGGTGGAGGATCGTCGCGGATCGCTCGGCTTTCAACTCCTCCGCCATCAACGGCAGTTTTGCAAGGAGCGCACATTTCAATGTCTTTGCATCGTGCGATATATAGCCACACCCGTCGCCTAGCATGCACCCGTCAACCGTGGCCGCAGCCATGGCGCATTCCACTCCCCCGATGCCTCGCGTCCCGAGACGGTCGCCGCACAACTTCACGAGCGTACGGCGGCGCGGCCGGCCGGTCTGACGATGGAGTCGCCGCAGGGGAGAAAAGGGAGCTATACGACCTGTCAATCAGCATGTCCCGGACGCCCATGAATGGCAACGTAGAGCTGGACTTTACGCAATTCGACGCGGCCGGCGTCGCCACCTCCAACAGCATGACCAAGGTGGACATTGCCCACGAGTACGGCCTCAGCGCCCGCGACCTGCGCATCATCGACCTCGCGTCCAATGGCTTCCCGCACATTCTCATCAGAGAAAGGACGCTGCTGCTCCACATGTTCGACCTGCGGCTGCTGGTGCAGGCCGACAAGGTCTTGCTCTTTGAGGTGCGCGACGTCGAGCACGACGTTACCTGCCGCGTCTTTACGCATGGCCTTGAGACCAAGCTGCGCAAGCCCCAGGCTCCCCGGAGCAAGGCAAGGGAAGCGTTTGAGCTGCGTGTGCTGGAGCTCGCGTTGGCATCGGTGGCGTCGACTCTGGAAGCCGAGTATCTGCTGGTGAAGCGGCAAGTCTCGAAAGAGCTCAGGAGCCTGGACCAGCAAATGGCGGACAGGGAGGGCGCCCTCGTGTACTCGGCGCTCCGCGAGCTGCTCGACAAGTCCCGGAAGCTCGCTCGCATCGAGCAACGGGCCCGGCTGGTGCGCAACGTGATCCAGGAGGTGCTCAACGACGATGCCGACATGGCAGACATGTACCTCACGGACAAGCAGAGCGGCCGGCGCCGCCTGGTCCACGAGCACCAGGAGGTGGAATACCTGCTCGAGGCCTACTTCAAGGCAAACGACGCCATTGCACAGGAAGCCGCGGGCCTCGTGGAGAACATCCAAAAGACGGAGGAGACGATCAAGTCGATTCTCGACGTGAGGCGCAACCAAATCATGCTGCTGGAGGCAAAGGTGGAAATCGCCATGCTCAGCCTGGCGTCGGCGACGCTCGTGGCGGGCTGGTACGGCATGAACGTGGTCAATTACTTTGAGGACGGCGCGCTGGCCTTTGGCGTGCTGGTTTCGGCGTCTGTCGTGGGCAGCGCGCTGATATGGAGGCTTCTCATTCGCCGTCTGCGCCTTATTCAACGGCGCACCACCAGGATTGACTAGTGTTTGCAGCTGGCAATGACTGTCATTGTCGTCTGGGTGTTGCAGCTACAAGACTCGACCAGACTCTTTGGCTGTAATTTGGCAGACCATGGTCCCGAATGTGGTGAATTTTCTGCATCTTTTCAATTTATTGCAGCATTTTGCGGTTACTAAATCAAGCCAGTACGGGTGCAGGAAGCCCATGATGTCAGACCAAAGTGGGTGGAATGACATGCCATGAGGAGATGAGACGAGGACAAAAATTAAACGCGCACCGTCGGTGGGGAACCTGGTTAGTCCACCGCCACAGGCAACAGTAACGCTGTAGCACCATCCAAAGTACCATGAGAAACACCATCAGCGACGCCGCCATCTTGGCGAGGCCGCGGCAAATGGACCATTGTTTGAAACTCTGGAGTCATAGCTATTATGTGCGGAGACTACCGACGGTTTGCGCATTCATTTTTGACAGTTACGCGTTCATGTGACGCAATTGGATAAGTGAGCCACGATACCGTGACGAGCAAGTCGTGGCAGATGCAGTTTCATGACAACGTCACTAATAGCTCAAGTTTTAAACTTAGGCTTGCCAGTGTCCCAGTAAACTTTCCATCTAGCTGCAACAGTGTGGATATAGTCTGCCGATCAACCAAACCCGAGGCGCAGTTGCAATCCAGTTGGCCAAGTTACCCCCACCGTATACGCCTTTGGGCCTGAATACGCCTCACCGCTGCCCAGCTACGGGATTTATATGAAGAACTGCTGATTAATTGCACATGTTTCCATGAGCATTTGTAATCCAAACTTTTGCATTCTCTGTCCGCAGAGGAAGCATGGGGTAGCCGACGAAGCGCATGTACAAATAACGCGGCGACAATCCCACGGCTCGAAAAGTCTCGACGCAGCTGCACACCTCTCTCACCACTCCCGAGTCAACATGGCTTCCGACACTCTCCCCAGTCTTACCCTCTACCTGTTCCATGGCGCGTGCTCCTTCGCCCCGCACGCGTTGCTGCACGAGCTGGGTGTGCCGTTCAAGGGGGTTCCGACCAAGTGGACGACAAACGGGCTGGAGGCCGTCGACGGCAGCGTGAGCCATGAGGAGTACCGCAAGATACATCACCTCAGCTACGTCCCCGCCCTCCAGGTCGGCGACGCCTCCATCACGGAAATGCCCGCCGTCCTCACCTTCCTCGCGTCGCTGGCCCCGGAGAGGCATCTTTTGGGAAAGTCCGACTTTGAGCGAGCCAAGGTGGCCGAGTGGACGGCCCATCTCTCGGGATACCTCCACGCGCAGGGCTTCAACCTCATCTTTTGGCCGAGCAGGTACTCGGACAACGAGAGCGAATACCCCGCCATCAAGGAACGGGGCAGGAAGATTGTGGCCAAGTGCTTCAAGCACATCGACGAGCTGCTGCAGGGCACGACGTTTGCCGTCGGCGACCAGGACACGGTTGCAGACTTCAACCTGGTCATCTTTTGGTACTGGGGGCGGAAGTACGAGTTCCCCATGGAGGAGTATCCCAACTACGGGCGACTGGTCAAGCGCATGGAGGCAAAGGAGTCGATCCGCACCACGGCGAAGCTCGAGGGAACGAAGCTTGCGTTCGAGTCGGAGGCTTGATTGGAAAAACGGCGGTTGCAACGGACAAGGGATGGGACACGCATAGAAGCCTTGTAGTCTGAATTTAGAGCAAGTCTACGGCCGAAATAGTTTAGCCCTTGGGGGATTCCGCCCGCTGATCAATCTTGAGCCTCGCGGCGCGTGCAAGCACGGCGTCGTGGTCCGACACGGGACTGAACCCCAGCCGCTTCCTGGCCTTTTCAATGCTGTACGTGTGCGAGTAGATGCAGTATTCCAGGGACGTCCTTCGCAGCTCGGTGGGGGGCTTGACCGTGTCGAGCGTGAAGAGCCAAAAGGCCCACTCGGCCACGGCCACGGCCGCAATCATGACCCAGGCCGGCAGGACGGTGATGTTCCTGAGAGCGTCGCTTCCCCTGGCGACTCCCCAGATGACGCGCACGTGGTGCCAAAAGGGAACGGGCGCCCCGTCCGAGATGTTAAAGGCCTCGCCGTCCACCCGGGCGTCCTGATCCGTCGGTTGCGCGTCTCTCAGCAGCGCCTTTGCGGCAAGGAAATGGCCCAGGGCACAGTTTTCCGCCGACATGACCTCCATCATGTTGGCTCCGTCGCCGACCTGTATGAGCGGCTTGGTTCCCTCGCAGGCGTCGAGTATCTCGACCAGGCCCTGCGACTGTCTTTCCCCATACGCGTGGCCCAGGCGGAGACAGGCGGTTCGGAGCTGGGGGCAGTTGGCGGCGCGCACGAGACGGTCGCCAATGGCTTTTGTGCGGTTGTACTCGTTGGAGGTGTCGGTGGGAGACCAGATTGCGTGGTCCTCGGAGACATTCTCATGCGGCGGACTGGCGTACACGTCGACGGTGGACGTGTACACGAGAGCCTTGACCGAGGCCGACTTGGTGGCCAGCTCGATGACGACTTTGGTTCCCTCGACATTGGTCTCGACGAACTCGCCGAGCCTGCTTGCGGGCAGGGAGGCGATGGGCGAGGCCGCGTGGAACACGACGCAGGGCCGCATCTTGTCCAGAAGAGCGCCGAGGGCATCCCTGTCGGTAATGTCGCCCTGGACATATGTCGCACCACCGACCAGGTTGACGCTCACATTGCGATCGAGGACGCAGATGGTCTCGTAGTCTCCACTGCGCACGAGCTTATCCACCAGATGGTATCCGAGAAAGCCACATCCGCCGATGACGAGGCCGGTGCCGTGTTGCGCGCGTGCCGACCGAGTTTGTGGGGCCATGCTGGCAGGAGTTGACATTTACGCGATCAATTGAGGGTTTTTGCTTCGTCTCTCCTTTTTTTTTTTCTTTGTTAAATCAGGGGAAAATTGCCTGGTTTCATGTCACGTGCTTTCGGCCGAAGTTGCGGCACATTATCCAATCTTGGATGTTGGCCCGTTCTGCCACAGTTCGTCCCAAGCAGGCAATCTGCGACTGGGACACGGGTAGTCTCGGTGCGCATTGCTCGTTTGTTCAGTTTAAACCACGGTCCCGCCATGCGTCTAGCGGAGAATACAATGGGGCGCACCGCATGTGCTACAACACGCCAAGTACCGGAGCAATGGCCTGGGGTAATCAGATGCCGAAGCAGTCCGTGCGCGATGCAATAACCAAACTCCAGTTTTGATTCTGTTCATGGCGTGTTCAATTAATTCCTTTCCGCGACGAGCCTTGACCACTTGGTTTCCTGCCGCTTTGCAACAATGCTCCTTTGTCTGCATCCTCATGACGCAGACGGATTCGGTTGTATGCGTGACCTACTGGCGTCAAATTAAACGGCTACCGCGGGTACTTTAGTGCCAACGTGTAGCCAGTACCTTTTGATTTGAATTTCTTCATTCGACTCCATTCAAGTGCACGGCAGCAAGGCAATCAAGTTGCTCCCGACAAGAGACCCAACCTGACATGGAATCTGCACCCATCAAAGCAGCTTTCACCAGGAGGGCCCGTGCAAGACGGCAGTCGCCGTGTGGCATCTTCAATGGTCGACAGCGAGAGCTCGGACGACTGTCATTGACGAATAGCCACTTCAAAGACGCAGCGCAGCAATCTGTTCACCAATATGCCCTTTTCTTTTCGTCCTTTTGTGCCTGCATTGCAGTCTGGTTTAGAATTCAGCCGTGTAAGAGCTCTTGGTCTCTGTCCGAGTATATAGACCAGTGTATCCCCATGTGCAAAACGTCTTCAGAACCATCAACAATTCGAACAAGACTGCTCAAAATGAAGACTTTACAGCTCCTCTCCTCTGCCATTCTCATGGCTGTCGCCCGCGCCTCTCCTGTTGACAACAAGGAGGCCCATGACAAAAAGATACTCCTCCGCGACGGCCCGGCCAGCGCCTGCTTCCCAGCGTAAGACGCTCCACTGTTGTATCACGCTCGAACGACTTCTCACAGGTGACAGTGCGAGTCCTAAATGCTGCGTTCCTAGCCACTGCCAGTGCCCTGGTGGTGAGTATCCCCGAGCTCAACGCGCACAGGAAACTGACGCATGACACAGGCCGAATCTACTTGATCAACAAGGACAACCACAACATGGGAAGGAATGGCTGCGATCCCCCTTGGGGGTACCTCGCAGAGAGAACAAGCGATTTACCAGAATACTGCTGCAAGGGTAAATGATTGGGGACGGGTTCGTGTTCAAAGTCGTCGGTGGGAGTCTTGTTCTATAGCCAATACTTACCTCCGTACCCATCCAATAATATGCGGAGTACGGCCGTAACTACGAGGGTGGCTCCACACTCCACACATGCATGCACGTCCCAAGTGCTTAGGTGGGATTTAATAAGCTGTTGGAAATTCCCATCCCGCTTGACTCGGCAAAGCGACAAAGTGGCTTGGCCCAGGCCCCCCGATTCGTCCACCACGCAGGTGAATGGCACCGGCTAAAAGAGCGCCGATTCGTGTGCCTAGCAGATTGGTAATCTTGCGCCAGACATCTTTCAATCCACGGCCGGCCGGACAACGAAGAAAAAAAAAAAGAAACCATGACCCCACGCGCAAAAAGCCCCAGCCGTCACGCTACCCTGGCCGGCTCCGCAGGATCCGTCGGCAGAGACATGTCGAGGAAAAAAGAATAACATCTGCCGCCCGGTCTCCCTGGCCAGCCGCGAGTTTCCCATCGACCAAAACGTCAGACCCCTCACCATGAGCTCTTCAGCAGACGAGAAATCGCAGGAGCCGGAGCCGGCCAGAGACGGCGGGCTCGTCACGCAGCAGCCCTCGACGGCCGAATCGATATGGATTGCCGAGTCGCTTCCTCTGGGGCGAGAGGCGCTGTTCGTGGCCGTGGTTTGCATGGCCCAGTTCTGCACCCGTACGCATCGTCACCGCAGCCCTGCAAGCAAACACGTGCTAACCCTGTGATACCAGAGTCGGCGTACATGGGGACGCTGATGCTCCTGCGCACCATTGGCGAAAGCTTCCACGTCACCTCGCCGCCGCAGCTCGCCTGGCTCGTGGCCGGCTACTCCCTCACCGTCGGCACCTTCATCCTCTTCTCGGGCCGCCTGGGCGACGTCTTTGGATACAAGCGCATGCTGCTCACGGGCATGGTCTGGTTCTCGCTGTGGTCCCTGATTTCCGGGCTCAGCGTCTACTCCAACTACAAGCTGGCCGTCTTCTCCCGCGTGCTGCAGGGCATCGGCCCGGCCATCTGCCTGCCCAACGCCCTGGCCATCTTCGGCGCCGCCTACCCGCCGGGGCACCGCAAGGCCATGGTCTTTGCCTTCTTCGGCGCCGTGGCTCCCATCGGGGGCGTGTTCGGGGGCCTCTTTGCCTCGCTGCTGACGCTGGCCTGGTGGCCCTGGGCGCTGTGGGCAATGGCCATCTGGCTGGCCGTCCTGGCCCTCGTCGGCCGCTTCGCCATCCCCGACCTGCCGCGCAAGTCTCCGCCCCCGAGGGCGTGGAGGGACTGGGTCGAGACGCTGGACCTGGGGGGCGCCGTCGTGGGCGTTGTCGCCCTGGTCCTGTTCAACTTTGCCTGGACGCAGGCGCCCATCGACGGCTGGGGCACGGCCACGGTCATCGCGCCCCTCGTCCTGGGCGTGCTGCTCTTTGGCGTGTTTGGCTTCATCGAGTTCCGGGTGAGCGCGAAGCCGCTGCTGCCCTTCTCCGCCGTCAACGCCGACGTGGCCTTCGTCCTCGGCGCCATTGCGTGCGGCTGGGCCACCTTTGGCATCTGGACGCTGTACCTCGTCCAGCTCCTGCAGGAGATCCGCGGCCTGTCGCCCCTCCTCACGACAACCTGGTTCCTGCCCGTCGTCGTCTCGGGCGCCTTTGCCGCCGTGGTGACGGGCAGGCTGCTTGGCCCGCTGCAGGTCAAGCCGCCGTACGTCATGACCATGGCGCTGCTGGCCTTTACGACCGGCTCCGTCCTGACGGCCTCGGCGCCCGCGGACCAGATATACTGGGGCCAGACGTTCGTGTCCATGCTCGTCATGCCCTTTGGCATGGACATGAGTTTCCCCGCCGCCACGCTGATCCTGTCCAACGCGGTCCCCAAGGAGCACCAGGGCGTCGGCGCGAGCTTGGTCAACACCGTGGTCAACTACGGAATTGCCCTGGGCGTCGGGTTCGCTGGCACTGTCGAGGTGCATGTTCACGGAAATGGGGAGACCATGGAAGAGAGGTTGAGGGGGTTCAGGGCTGCCCTTTACATGGGCGTGGGGCTGGCTGGGCTGGGACTGGTTGTTAGTCTTGCATTCTTGGCGAGGGAGCGGCTGTCGAGGAGATGATGCCTTGCGAGGGTAGTATAAGAGCAACGTGATACAAATCTGCCTGCCAGTCTTTCTTTGCTCTCAGAGCACGCTACATCTGTGTCTTGTGTGCCGACTCTTGTCAAATATCCAATCCGGCGTCCTTGACAAGACATGTCCGACTGTTCCTGCCGTCAAGTGGCGGCGACCCGGGGTTGAAACGTACAAATGACCAAAGCATAGACAGCCCACGGCGATACCAGCGCCAAAAAAAAAAAGAAAAAAAAGTACGCAATTGCCAAAAGCATGGCCTCGAGCCCATTCAATTTCTTTTGTCTAATCCCCCAAGAGAAACGAGGCCGTACGGCAAAACGAAAACGCCCCTTATCCCACGGCCAGCAAAGCACCGCTTTAGCCGAAAACAACCGTCTTGGAGCCGTTCAAAAACACCCTCCTGTCGGCGTACCATCGCACGGCGGCGGCCAGGACCTGGCTCTCGACATTGGACCCTTCCTCGACCAAGTCCTTGGGGTCCATGCTGTGATCGACGCGCGCAACCCTCTGCTCGATAATGGGGCCCTCGTCCAGATCGGCCGTGACAAAGTGCGCCGTGGCGCCGATAATCTTGACGCCGCGCTCGTAGGCCTGGTGGTAGGGCTTGGCGCCCTTGAAGGAGGGCAAGAAGCTGTGGTGGATGTTGATGATGCGGCCCGACATGGCTTCGCAGAGCGTCGGCGAGAGGACCTGCATGTACCTGGCGAGCACGACGAGCTCAATGTTGTGCTGCTTGACGAGGGACAGGATCTGGGACTCCTGCTCCGACTTGGTGTCCTTTGTCACGGGCAGGTGGTGGAACTCGATGCCGTAGGATTTGGCGAGCGGCTCGTAGTCGGGGTGGTTGGAGACGATGACGGGCACCTGGCGCCTGTTAGTTTCTGAATGCGACCGACTGGGGGGGGGGGGGGGAAGGGTTGGAGCTGACCTCGATTCGCAGCTGCCCCGTCTTCATTCTGAACAGCAGGTCGTTGAGGCAGTGGCCAATCTTGGACACCATGATGAGGACCTTCATCTTCTGGGCGACGGGCCGGATGTCGTACGTCATGGCCATGTCGGCGGCCAGCCTGGCAAAGGGCTCCGTCAGGTGCTCCGTGGTGGTAGAGTCGGCCTTGGGGCCAAAGTGCACGCGCATGAAGAAGCGCTTGGACACGGGGTCGCTGAACTGCTGGAGATCGAGGACATTGTGGCCGTGCGAGGCGAAGATGCCGGTAACGGCGTGGACGATGCCGGGCTTGTCGGGGCACGAGAGCGTGAGGACGTAGTCGTTGTCGTTGGGCATATTGGACAGGGGGTTAAGGGGGGGATTGAGGTTCAACAAGTGATTGAAATGGCGATGGTTGGTCGTGTCCAAGCTGTCTTGTCGGGAGTTATAAGGTGACTCGACGTCGAGGTTCGGTGGAGCTTGGCCAGCATTTGATGCAACATGCCGAATGCCGAAGACTGGTCTGGTGGATTGGCTCCGTAAAGCGGCCGACTTGAAGAAGCCAGTTTCCACTTCTTTGCTGCCTGGCAGCTTCCGTTACCCATTGATGAATTGGCCCTGTTGGCTCGCCGACTGTCGAGTCTACCTGGGGATTTCAGTTAAATTCTACAGAGTTGTAAAAATAAAACAAGTCGTCCCGGTTGCTCGTTTCCAACCCGCCATGTGCTTGTGGATCAAGATGTGTGAACTGCCGAGGACGCAAACCGTGCGCGATTCAAGGGTCTGGTATTTCTGCTGCACTATCAAAAGTGGAGACGCCTCCGTTAGTGCTGCTTCTTTTATCCTCGATTATCTGCATCCTGGTCTCACGAGCTGTCAATGGCATCATCACATGTGTTGCTAATTCCTCTGCCCTCGAGGGCAGCGCCCAGAACAGGAGCGTAGAGGACAATCAGCTTCCACATGGCCGGGTGGTAGTTTGCAAACACCTTGAGCTTCGCATTGACAGTGGTACTCCGTACAAAAAGACGAAGCCCGCCAAGGCCGCAGTGGTGTGTCCGCTGGGGAACGACTCCAGACTGTCGTCGATGTCCTTTTGGTCGCCGGTGCAAACATGTCGCGTAAAGTACTCCGTACAGCTGCATGTATCCCTGGAGATTGAGGCCGCCTAGCTCTCGTGCCCCGGTCACGTCGGGCTTGTCACGGCGAGGAAGTGCCGACGCAGCCCGCCAATCAGCCACTTGAGGAAGACCTGCAAGACGGCCGCCGCGATGAGCGAATACAAAAGGCCCATGGCGCCATTGTTGACATCCCAGAAGGAGCGGATGCGCATCTGCGTGAGCAGGACGACGGCGGCCAGAAACGCGGCGAGCCAGATGGGAATGATTTCGTCGCGCGCAGCGGATACGCAAAGTCGGCATGGACGATTTCGCCATCGGAAAAGGTGACTGCGAAGGAGCGGGACGGAGCGGGACGAGCCATGTAGACCCGGTGGTCGTTGTCAGCCGTGGCCCTGCCTGGAGTCTGGTGAGAGAAGAAGAAGGGGGACCTACAGGCCAATGGCTCCCATGGCAATCATGGTTAGCATGTCCAGAATGGTGTGTCGGAACCATTGTCCAAACTTCGGCCGCCGTGTCATTGTGTACGGCTCGTGAGAACGCTGCGAGTGCTTGGTATGCCGAGTCGGCGACCTGCTTTTGCGGGTGAAGAGGGCCATGATGGACTACTTTGGCCACAGGAGCTTGAGGTAGCTTGACCTTGCATTGCCAATGGCAGACGGCAGTTGATATAAGGCACCGGTCGGTTACACAGCCATCTTTCTTGAAGAGACATGGTTGACGTCGGAAAATGTCGACCAGCATCACATCCTGTGTCAAACCCTGGGCCAACAGGATATTACGCGATTTGATCACTGCCATATGCAAGTTGAGAGTTTACAAGCCTAATGATGTCACCACCCACAACTAAGGGCATTCATCGCAGAATGCAATACCAAACCGCAAAAGACTCAGAACCGCTCAGCCCATAGCCTCGCCCAGAGACGTCCAAACAAGGCCGCGAGGGCAGCAGCCATGGCCGCAGCATCGACGTAATACAAAGCCACCGCGGAGCCCGTGACAAGCACCGACATGACAACCCACCAGCGGAGGTCCATTTCGCCGCTGCCGAGCTGGGCGACGTTCATGCCAAAGAAGCTGGTTGTGAAGCTGAGCGGGACAAAGACAAAGGCGAGAAAGGTCAGGCGGGCCAGGCGGCGGGCCTGCTCCATGGCCTTTTGGGACTCGGAGATGGACAGGCTGGACATGAGGACGCCAATGGCCTCGGTCGCCCTCTCGTGCAGCGTCTCGGCGCGGTGCAGGAGGTGCCTGAAGTCGTGCTCGATGCTCTGGCTGGCCATGGCCGCGCGCCGGCCGCCGGACTCGCTCGCGTCCCGGGGCCACTTGGGGTGCTGCTGCGCGTTCCTGATGCCGTCGAGGACCCGGCGCGTCTTCTGCATGTGCCGGTACAGCATCTTCTTGGTGTACTTTAGGTTCGGCAGGCTCTGGACCTCGCGGCCCGGCTGCGGCGACGTGTACTCGTCGAGCCTGCTGTCGACCATGTTGAGGAAGGCGTTTTGCGAGCTCGCCGCGAAGCTAAAGACCTCGGTCAGGCTGTAGTATGCGTCGCGGGCCATGACGCCGGGGCGCAGCGAGCGGCCGTAGTCTGTCGGCAGCAGCGAGACGGTCCTCGCCGACGGGTCGCTGTCGGCCGCGGCGCCGGAGGGCATGAACAGGTGGCACTTGAGCGCGACCATGTATCTGTGCAGGATGACGGGGAGGTGGTGCGACGTGGGAGGCTGGACGGCCCACGGCGGCGCGGGCGCGGGCGCGGGCTGGTTGGGAGAGTCGGATCCTGAATCGAGCCAGACAACCACTTGGCTCCTCGGTGAGTGACGGATTCGTCGTAAAGGGCTCGGGTTTGGACTTACAGGTGAATGTGTCGCCCTTTTCCGCTGGCTTCATGCATATGGATATACGCTGTTCCACGGCGAAATGCACCTCGTCAAAGACATAAAACTCCCGAACCATGGATTCGCCCAGCGCCATGCCGGATGAAGACAGCTTGGCGATTCGATGGTGATGGCGAGCCAGCTCGTCGCTGCCCTGCCTGCGGAGCTTCTCGATGGTCTCCTGGAGCATCTGACCTTTGAAGACGCCGCGGGCGCCCAGCGTTATGACGGGCAGCTCGATCAGGTGCCAGGACGAGGATGGCAGCGCCGGAATGGAAAAGTTGTCGGGCTTGCCATGGGCATCGCGAAAGTCGAGGTGGCGGCAGAAGAGCTCGGGGTCGATGACATAGCTGGCGCCTATGCTGTTGATCCAGTCGCTGGTCATGAAGCCGCGCATGAATATGATGCGACTTGACGCCTTGTTCGATTTCTGGCTTTCCTGGAAGAAGCTGGCCGCGTCGTGGAACGGAACACAGCGACGTGCCCCGTGTCGCCTCTCATCTGCCTCACCCTCTGGCGCGGCATCTGGCGCGGCATCTGTCGCGGCGGTTTTTGCCCGCGCAGTCGTCTCATCCTCGACATCAAGAGGGTAGAGAATGATGAAGTCGTCTTGGAAGGAATCGGGGGCCAAGGTAAGAGGACTTGATTCGTGCGTCAGGAAACCCCCAAGCGAAATGTGATTGTACCCGGCGCCGCTTGGGAGACGTGAGAACCCACGCACTGCCAACGCGTACTCCTTTGGGGTTACTAGATTCGTTTGCCCAAGTCGTGAGCAAGAGTCCCATCCTTGTCAGTCTTCCCATTTGGCAGGTGACAAGGGCTGCAACTGCGTAAACTTACGTGACTGGCTGCTCTGACTTCTCGAGTCACCAGAGGGTCTACGGCCAGACGTCGACTTTTGCTTCGCCGGCGACGGTGCTACTGTCAGCAACTCCATGGTGTGCGATGCAACGCGGAGTAGTTGCATGTGAAGTTGGTTTAGAGCCAAGAGGAGAGCGACCCCTTTGGATTTTGAGATGCCAAACGAGGTGCTCCATTAACCCCGAAGCCTCGAAACTACATTCCCGTACCGAACCGCAGCCTTGTTTTCTCTATTGCGACGCTGACTCCAAGTCGACGTATGTACGCCCATCAGCCGCTGTAACACATCCTGACATGGAACAAAAGATACCTACCAAGGTACTTCAAGAAGCGGGGTGTTTAGTATATGTACATGTCACATATATCTGTGCGTACGCAAGGTGTGTTACACGGGATGCCAGCTCAGCCCGCCACCTGCAATCCGATCAAGACCAGGTGCGGGCTGCCCAAGTCAATGTTGTACAGAGTACTCCGTAGTCAATGTCATTTCTGGTCCACCGTACACCTGACTTTACGTCGTGTCATGGTCATGGCGTCTGAGTATGGGTTGATGTGATAACAGTTGAGCATGGGAAGAGGCGTCTGCCTAGTATCTTGACCTAGCGGGACCAAAATGCCACCAAAACGTCGAAATCAGCCTCAGTTAACCGGTCCAACTGGCGTGCATCCTGCGGCAGCAGCTTTCGTCCCAGGTTGAACGACTCGGTCAATACTTGGCCAGCCTCCTCGTGTCTTCCCATCAGACCGAGCACTCTTCCCTTTCGAAAAGTGGTCCGCGCACGCTCATTAATGAGGTATGTTCGGGAGCTAAATATCTTGAGAGCCGAATCAAGGTAGCTCCTAGATGACGCATCAGCTTCCTGTCAAGACCACACGGTGTATGTTTGAAGCGATATCAAGCCAGACACAGAGTAAAATGCTTACAATGCCAGTTCATAGAATTTCCGTCGAATGCAGTGCCCGGCGAGCCGATGGTAAATATCCCCCACTCGGTGATGGTTCAACCCAAGAACCTTCTTAAACTGCGTGAGGCATCGCTGGTGAAAGTTGAGGCTTTCGTCAAAACGGCCCTGAGCCTCGAGCACGTTGCCCATGCCGTACAGGATTTTGCCAGTTCTGCTTTGCAGTATCATGGTCAGCATATATTCTCCGTAAAGTGCCGTGCATGTGCTTTTGGCCTTACTTGAATGACTTCGTGTCGTCGATGCCCCAAGCCGCCGCGTGTATGTCGAGTATTTCCACCAAGGCCGCCTCGGCCTCTTGCAGCCGGCCCTGCATCAGGTATATGAAGCCAAGATTGGGCTCGGGCCAGCCAAGCATAGTATCTTCGTAGTCATCCAGCCCTTGAAAGATGCTGATGGACTTCCGAAAGGCAGCTGCCGCATCATCCAGCATGCCCTCTGTATTGCCATAGGCAACGCCAATCTCGTTGTAGGCATAACCTAGTTCGTAGTCCTCCGTGGGAGCGCCATCGTCCTTTGTTCGCTGCTTCAGCATCTCGAGCCACTTTTGCTTATGTTCAAGGCTTTCCTTATGCTCGTTTGTTTCGACAAGTGCGATACCGAGAAAGGAGTGGCTTTCCCGTATCGACTTTAGCGCTTCCTCCCTGTCGCTATTTTGAAGTCGCTGGCCGATCAACAGTGCGAGCTTGCAGAAAGGCTTCGTCTCCTCCATCAGTCCACGCTCAAACATGTACCATCCTGTGTCGTTGAAGAGCCTGGCAACTTTAATGTCCAGAGGAAAGTCGGCGTCTCTTTCAATCAATGACTCAATGCCATCCTTCAGGCGCAGCACGCTAGGGAAGAGTGCTTGACACTGGCTAAAACGGGCAACGGAGTGATGCTCTTTCATGTCCTGAAAGGGCCATGCCGCCAACATGAGGCTGGTGGCGGCTTGAAAAGCAGTGTGCAGTTGCCGGCTGCTAAGCATGGCCTTGACGGCGTCCTGGGTAAGACGATGCAGCGACAGAATACTGTTGTCGGCGTCCCGCGTGACAAGCGAGGAAGACACCAGCTCCGATCTCGCGGTGTAGTATTCGACGAGTTTGGCAGGATATCTCGGCAGCCGCACGGCTCCTGATTTGGCAATCAGCAGGTGCTCGGGAATCCCGTCCGGGTCAAGCAGGGCAATGACTTGCAGCAGAGCCAGAGCCATGTCTGAAAGCCTGTCCAGCGCCCAGAAGGTGGCTAGCTGAGGCCACGACTGCGAGCTGGCTCCGGCTTGGTCCTGGATGAGTTTCTCGATGCCTTCTTCGTTGTAGTACTTTAGAAAATCGGTGTAAGAGAGCCGGAGTCGCCTGAAGACGGCAGACATCTGGATGATTGCCAATGGCAGTCCGTCCAGCTTGTCTGCAATTGTTCGCAGCGCCTCCAGCTGCTGGGGTGCGTTGGGACGCACATGGGTTAGACGCTGCATGAGTGCCTCCGACTCGCCGCGGGAGAGCGGCTTGAGGTTCAGTCCGTTGTGGATGTGCCAATTGTCCTTGGCCAGGGGGTCGCGGCTCGTCACCAGCACAGCCCCGTGTCCAAAGCTGGGCCAGTACTCGGAGAGCACATCCAAGTTGTCCACATTGTCAAATATCAGCAGCCAGTCTGCCGTGTTCTCGGGAGTGTCGGGGTCCAGTCCCTTGCGTCGAGGCTGCGCGAGCCACGCCATGGCCACGTCACGGCTTGCAGCCAAGTCTCCAATCTCGTCCTCGAGACCGAGTTTCTGGGAGATTTGCGCAAAGTTTGCGGCAAGGATCTTGGCGTCGTCGGCGCTGAGCCAAAAGACGGCATCGAACCTGTCTCTGCGTGAATATGCGTACTCGACGGCGAGCTCTGTCTTGCCCATCCCACCCAGACCGCAGAGGGCGAATGAACGCGGACCGAGTCCAGTCGCCTCCAAGGGACTCGATGAGTCTGCTTCAGAAATGGGCCGGAGAAGATGCTTGTCTATCTCGGCCATGAAGTCCTGCCGCCCCAGAAACTGATCCATCCGACACCTGATGCCCATGGAGAAGCAAGGCAAGACTGGATCTCGGGGTGCCGTCACTTCAGCCGGTTCCTGTTGCGGAACAAACTCGAAAGATCCAATTGTAGAACCTCCTGTCGCTCCTTGGGGCGAGGAGGCAGGTGCAGGAGCCACTTCTGACAAGAAGCCACCCATGATGGTGAAGCCAATGCTGCTGGCACTCGCCAGTGTGTCGTTTTTCAGGCCAATGGGTATCGAGTCTGCGCCAAACATGTCAATACGGCATCAGTTTCTCTCCCTCTTCCGCTGACATGCGGAAAATGCTCGTCCGTGTACAAGAGAGGACATACATGGTAAGCTTGCTTCGGCGATTCTTTCCGGACCCTCTCGTAAAATGTCCTGGCAAAGGTTTCTGACCTGTTGGTACACCAGGCTGTAGACACTGAATTTGCAGGAACTGAAATGATCCGTTTCCCCGTCTACAGCAGTCTCCAAAACAGGCGCGAGGCCCAGAGTGCCAAGAGACTTTGGGATGATCTAGACGACTTGTTAAGCCCCCGACATGTCCCAGTGCTTCGCTTTTGATATCGAGCATGTTGGGAACCTACCACTTGGTTTCGACTTTTACCTCGAATCTTTGAAAAGAGGAAGCTGTGCGTCTGCGTCTCCTTGCTCTCGTAGACCGAAATGACTGGTGCCTCGAGGTTAATTCGCTCAAAGTTGATGCAAACATTCATCAGAGCCTCTACGTCACCAGGGCTTGCCAAGCTTCTGCCAATGCCCCTCTGTTGGCATTTGAGCAACAAGTTGATTGTTTTCTGGGCCTGTTCCTTATCCCGCACGATATGCGGTGCGCTCAAGAAGACGGCGCCAGACAGCACATCAATGATTTGGCGAAATTGAAAGTGCTGCTCACGACAGATACAGAGTGCCTACGTGACACAATCAGATCAGATTAGGCCATGGGGGATTCAAAGGGCAT
Source organism: Keithomyces neogunnii (assembly GCA_020975405.1). NCBI lineage: Eukaryota > Fungi > Ascomycota > Sordariomycetes > Hypocreales > Clavicipitaceae > Keithomyces > Keithomyces neogunnii. Next base: position 631,158 of record JAIOWQ010000009.1, on the reverse strand, counting down.
TGGCTGTCCTACCGTCTTGAGAACGAAACTGCCTGTACCATGACAAATAAATAGCATGGGTTGCTTGCCCTATTCCGACACCGCGCGCTTAGTATTTGCTGCATTGCCTTGTTTTCAATTGGGCAATCCGAGATGGGCGTACTGGAGGACTTTTGCAAAGGCTGATCAGGTCCTCGACCAGAGTCGAGCCTGCAGCCAGATGCCTCTGTGCAAACGACGCGGCCGCATGGTGGATATCATAGACGTATTCCCAGACGGTAGCTGCAGGAACAACGTCTTGGGCAAGCTTCTGCAGCCATGGAGTTTCAGACTGGTTAAGCCATTCCGAGGGTCGAGCCAGCCCCAGCGCTGGTATGACAACAACGCTGTTGGTTGCTCTTTGGTTAATTACCACGGACGTGGCCAACTGGAGCAAAGAGAGGGGAAACTGTACAAACAAGGGTTTGTTGTAGCGAAACTGGGGGACTCACTCGAGGCGCACAGTGCCATGAGTTGGGCCGCAAGCAAACAATCGGTTTAGCATCGCACCGACGTGGCATCCGCTCTCAAAGGCGGCAGGTGGCAGTCAAGCTAGCATACGGATGAATCGCACAGGTTTGGCGGCAAAGTTGCCGCGGCCGAGGGGGGAGAGGAGAGGCGGCAGTGTTTAAGGACAAGAAGTCTGCTGCCAAGACGCAGCGACATGAATGGGGCAAACAGTAGTAGATCTCTGGGTTGCGACCTTTTTCTCCAACGCGACGCAGTGGCTGCTGCAAATATTGGAATCACCAGGCTCCTTGCGAATGATAAAGCCGCGACCTCTTCCGCAGGCGCGAAGGGGGAGGCTCGCCCTACCTGTAAGCGAAGCTGCGTCAGGCTTGAGTAAAGGCAATTCTCCAGTCAGCACCGAGTACTCTGTACGGTACGTCCCATCAATGTATCCTCAAGTATCCTGTGACCTGTCGAGTGCTGCCATGCGGTTGGTTGGGCAGTCTGCAGCTCACGTAGCACAAATGCAGCATGGTTTCGAGGGAACAAGGAACAGCCTTGTTTTGTAGAATAATGAGCATTCCCTCCATGTGCGTGAGCCAGTGGCTACAACAAGGTAAAAGGGCAAATGGGGGCCATTTCACTCATGTCTGGTGTGCGTGCTCCGTACATGGATGATGTGAGATGCTACCCCAGACGCAAGGATTCGCACGGAATACTGGGCGGAGCAGGTGACACAGAGTTGCATGTACTCTGTACAGCTATATTCCAGGGACGGTGGAAACAACTGTGCAAGGTAGCATTGAAGCGCATCCCAAAGACTTGCGCCATCAAGACCGAATTGAAAGCGTCCGCAACGGCACTTTCCTTCAGCGTCACACTGAGAAAAATGTTTGCCTGCAGTGGTGCCAGTGAGCAGAGAATGATGAGACTCTGTAATTCCAAGGCGAGGAAAGGCGCGCAAATACTCGCATAAATAGATGTGATGCGGCGGTCAGGGCGTTTTCCTCTTTCCTCCGTAACCTCTTAATAACACATTATCACGTCAGCCATAGTGCACCTCCAAATCGACGTTACATTTTAGTTCCTAGTCACCGTTAGTTCTACATTACCCTCGATATATAACAAGTCGTATGCAGGCGCTGACTGCTGACCGCAGCTGTTCAGCATACACAGGCGTCATGGACCCAAGCAACACGGGCAAAATCCAGCCCTGGAAGTCTGGCTGGATCGCGCGTAATGCTCAGGGCGTGGACAAGACGGCGCCTAGAGGAACTAGTCATGGCGCCAAAAAGGGACAGACTGTTGTCATAGGAGGGTTTACTAGCGGCATTGCTATTAAGATGACGCCGCAAAAGGAGCAGTAGATTGGTCAATCTGGAGCAACAAAGGGGATGGCAAGCATCCACCATTATCAGTGACAGAGACCGAGCCAGGGTCTGAAGCAGGCGGTTTTCGTTCAACTTTGAAACCCATGGCAGATTGCATTGTAAGAGGCGTGAATGTTGTTAATCCTGCTGAGATATCCTCTTTTGTGCCGGAATTCTGTATTCCAACGTCATCCTTTAACGGTGTCCGTACAATGCTCCCACTTCTTTGGGAATGCTCTCGATGGGTGCCCAAAAGATAAAGGCTCGTGACTCTACACTCTCTCGCAACTCATCCGATCCGACGGACATGGGGTTCGCAAATGCAGCGTGTGGGCAAGCTACATTCCAAAACTTAGCCCTGTATCATGAGACGCTTCAACGGCTGCAACGAAATGCAAGGCCAGATTCTTTGCGGGGAAATACTTGCCTTTACTGGCCCCGGCGTCCGAGTCGACGCACTTGAACAGCATGGTTTCGGACGCCTGCAACGCGGAGAAGTAGTACCACCGCTGGCTAGAGTTGTAATGGACGAGAGCGTTTTCGTAGGTCCAGTCAGGATACACCACATCGGCCACCTGCATGTCGCCATCTGCGTCGAATGTGCGCGTGTCACACACGGCAAGTGGCCAGTCGAACAGAGGCCCTTTGAGGGGTCTCCAGACACTGTTGGCGCCGTCGCCAGACGGTTTCTGTCAGCGAGCCGGTGCCTCAGTGGAATATGAAAGAGTGCGGCCTGCTGCTCTGCCCAATGTCGCGACAGTAGTGCTTCGGCAAGATATCGCGGGGTATCGCATAGCTTACTTGACAATTTGCCAGCCATGTTGTAGAATCTCCTCGGCACGATCCCCGTACAGAGTCTTCAACATGTTGACAGCCTCTGCGTGTGAAAAGTCTGTTGCACACACGGCCGAGTTAGAATGCGGACGCATCAGTAGATTGACTGTTGGAGCACTCGGCACGGAACCTCGGGTCATACCGATGTGTGCCAGCAAAGCAGGCTGTTGGCTGAGGTAGTCTTGTCCCTGGGATACGGGGAAGTCGTGGTGGCGTCGTCGTACCTATGCTCATCAGCAGTTATGTGACACGAAGAGAACCGGGATGGTAGCAAATCTGAGACGCACGACATAGTCGATAACTCGGACATGCTGCGCGTGAAACATGTTCTTCAGGTGAGACTGCAGCTCTGGGGCATATATCTGCTCAATAATATCATGACTGGAAAAGTCGCCGGTGTTCATCACAGTAGGGAAAGTGGTGAGTGTAAAGCCATGGACGTCAAGAGTGGGCATGAGAGGTCGCGCGTCCCGAATAAGGACCGTCTTCAGCTCCGTCTCGAGATTATGTTGCGGCAGGGCGTCTGGGGGCTTAAATCGCAGGCCGTAAGGTTTGGTGGTGTCATATACTGGGCTGCGGGTAAGAAAGCCCAGCTGACCCTGCACATCGTATGTCATGGTGGGGACGACGGTAGGCACAAGTGTAGGAGCCTAAGCTGCAAGACAGTAAGCACGATGATGAGAATCATGGAGGGCGTCCTGGAGAACTCGGGGCTTATAGCTTACACTAGAGGCTGTGGGCTGCGGCAAGCACATGCATCGTCCTATGGGTGTTGGTTATATCAGCAACCGCTGCTGTGGGATACTGATTTCCTATCCAAGCCTAGCTGACTGCATGAGGTCGGAAGACATCGCCCACAATAGGCGGGTACTCATCCAACTCGGCAAAAAAGACAAAGCACCGGCAATCCAAGCTTTCTCTCAACTCCCCTTCAGGCGCAGTGCTGTTGTAGAAGCCGGAATGGGGACAGCCCGGTGCTAGATCCGGCTCACTCTCAGCGCTTTTGAAGATGAAGGCCTCGGAAGTTTTGTGGTCTGGCAAGTACCACCAGTCAAATGCTGGGCTGTGAAAAATCTGGAGGTTCTCCGTGACAAAGTCATCAAAGACGACATCGCTTGGTATCGAGTCCTTTTTAAAATCTACCGACCTTGCATCGCACAAGCCAAGGGGCCAATCGTTCAGAGGACCCTTGATGGGCTTCCACACACTGTGATGGGATCATGTCAATGCTGAAATGTTACAGTGTAGGCCTCATATCTTACTTTACTGCCTGCCACCGGTCCTTGAGCACCTCGCCAGCGCGGTCACCGAACAGCACTTTGATGATGCGCTCCCCTTCAGAGGCAGTGAAATCTGCATCTGTGTTAGCACCCGAGCTCCTGTCCTTTTCGCTGACATTGTATGAGCTTGCACGAATCCATCGTACCAACATGGGCCAGCGCCGTCGGCTGATCATACTCATATTCTGCTCCCGTTGAGATGGGAAAGCTTCCGTCCCGCTTTCTCGGCTGTCGTCTCGAAATAAGCTTGCTTGCCTTGCTGTGGGCACAATGTGAGAAAAGGGGGAGCCATACAGCATAATCTAGCACATGGACATGGTTTGCTCCGAGTTCACTCTTGAGCGCATCCTTTACCTCTTGAATATACACCTCTTCAACACGATCCTTGTTCCAAAATTCGTTATATGATAGGCGTGAGTTGAGCTCAATCAATTGAAAGCCGCATTCATCGAGGCGAAATGGTCCAGCAGACGGTCCACGCATGCTCTTGACAGTCATGGGACGCGCAATCTTGACAAAGTTGGATTGCGGCACTTGGTCGTCGGGTTGGTAACGCATGCTATATGGCTTTTCTAGTTCATATTGCGGTGATCTATCCAGGTAGTACATTGTGGACTGTATCGTTCTGTTATCATGTTCTGCTACGATGGAATCAGCGGTGACGGTCAACTGTTGGTTGTAAACCGGCGTTGGAGCTCTACCCTTTGCAAATTCACCATCCACGACGCCATAGTGATGAGTCTCGTCAAGTTTTGTAGAAGCCATATTGCAATGTTTGCTTTCGTGACGCAAGTTGTTACGACGACATGATATCGAAGCGAACCCTGAAGATGGAGACTTGAAGCCTCACAGTTGACACAGCGGCGGAGAAGGCGTCTGGGGTGCAATATTCTCGCTTCAATGGCTTCATGTCGCACACTGCATTTCGGCTGCTCTGGTCACAGTGGTCAACGGACATGTCCAGTCATGACTGGGCGTATTGTTCCAAGTATCAAGTATCGAATGGCTGCAGACTGGAGTACGCAGGAAGTACACATTACCTGCAGCCCCGGTATTTCCACCAGTTGACTTGACCCTTTTGTTTCATGTGGCACACAGATGCACCGACCAAAAGGAAATAAAGCACACGAGGTGTTACCCTGGTGCACTGATCACCCACGGATTGGGATGGAACTGCATATGCCACCCCTCCTTGGCGCACCCTCTTATTGTACAAAGGCCATTGGAAGATGCAGCGAATGGAGAAGCGCAGAAGATCCTGAACTGATTCCTGGCCTTTTATGTGTACCTCTTTAGTGCATATTTTAGGCCAGCTCTCATTGCATATTCGCCATGTGCTCCGTGCGACCTAGACTCAGTACCACAAACCATGGCGGGAATGCACTGTGAACACACTGTGTATTCCATAGCGGCACTTGGTGACTGAGCAAACTCGACGCAATGAATCCATGGTGATCAGGACTTTGGGAAAGTTAATGGGACCAGGACAGACCAACAATCCGAGCTGCAGTTTCTCATACCCCGCATCCTGTATCACGCATCATCTGCTGCTTCCCTCAGGGCATATATCGCCAAGTACAAAGGCTGCGCCTACACTGCCAGCCTGACCAGACACAGATTGCTTCATTGTGTGGCAACTTTTAAATCGGCTCGCTCAAGAAAATAGTCTTGGTTGTTGATCGCTTTGCACAGAAAGTCTCAGACAAGGCCTACTCGAAATCTGGCCCAAAACTCACCACAAGCTGCCCTTCATCAACATGAGAATCAAAGGTCCAAGTCCAGCCCATCATGGCCATGATTACATATTCTCTGTTTCCAACACCAATTTTCTGGCGCCTGGACTGCAAAACACGCACGAGGCAGGTTTCTTTCGCCCTCGCTCACAGTTATTAAAAGCTAACGCTCCGTTACCTTTGTCCAGGGATTCGACCTCCCTGGGTTAGCTCCATGCCTCGCTACCGTCTTTTGTATCAAGCCGGGAGAAAGCCATCGGATCACACTCGAGTGGTTGCAGGCGGCTATACAGGAGTACAAAAGGATTGACGATGTGTTTGAAGAGGCATTTCTTCATGCTGTGATACTTCAAGGAGCAAGCGACAAGACTATAGAATTAACAAATGAAGCCCAGAAGTACTTGACCGATCTAGGAAACAAGCACATTATTTACACTTACCCACCCCTTTCTCTCCTGCCTGGGCCATACATGTGGTATGGCGACCAGCTGAGAGATGTGTGGAAGCTGGCCAGCGATTCTCACGCCACCTGCACGGCTACACTAAAGCCCCAATCCAAGTAGGTTGTACCAACTTGATGCTCCCGTGTCCCGACCAATATACTGATTCGACGCGCTGTGGACATAAGCCCATTGGACAAATTCGAGCAAAGTTTATGGCTACACCCGAGTAGCGGGTTGCCCGCATTTCCGCTGCAATCGCGGATCAAGACGCTGGCCATGAGCAATCTCCCGCTGGCCGGACTGCGCATAATAGTCAAGGACAATATAGACATTAAGGGTATTAAAACGTCTGTAGGCAACCAGGCGTTCTACGATGCGTATCCCGAATGCAGCGAATCGGCTGAATGCGTTGAGAAACTTGTCCGACTTGGCGTGTCCATTGTCGGCAAGGCAAAGATGACTTCATTTGCCATCTGGGAAGAGCCCATGGAATACGTCGACTACCTGGCCCCTTGGAACCCCCGTGGAGATAAATACCAGTCCCCGGGGGGCAGCAGCTCTGGGAGCGCTTCCGCCGTTGCCGCGTATTCCTGGCTGGACGCCGCCGTCGGCACAGACAGTAGGCTACCATCCCGCTTGTCCTGTTACTTTTTTGATGTCGAACCAATACTAAGTTGATATAGCTTGGGCAAGTGTTACACGTCCTTCACTATGGTGCGGAACATTTGGTCTCCGGCCGAGTCTCGGGGCTCTTTCTCCTATCGGCATAGAGCCGTTTTGCCAGTGCGTGTTTCTCGCCTGATCCGGGCACGTGCGGACTCGGGCTGACCAGAGACAGGAACTGGGACACTGCGGGTATCCTAGCTCGCGATATTTACATGTGCCGCAAGATTGCAGAAGCATGGCTTGATGGCAACGCCTTGCAGACGAGTCCAGAGGTCGGTACTTGACCCCCTGACGGCGAGGAACTTGCGCTGACTTGCTCATGATACTCGGCCCCATTAGCCGTTTTCTTCCATAATTTGGCCAACAGAATTCTGGGATATCATCGATCCCATACAGGTAGATATAGCGCGAGGATTTTCAAAAAAGATTGCCGCTACCCTAGGTATCGAGTGTGAGGATGTCTCGTTTGACGAGATTTGGAACGCTGCTCCTCCGCGCGAGGCACAAGGAACCAAGTTGCTTGATTACATATCCAAGGTAAATGTATCCTCTCTGTTATCAATGCGCCATAACCTGATATTTTCGTAAAAAAGGCTACATCGGCTCAGTGCTACGATGCCTACCACAACTGCGACGACTTTGTGAAAACGTACGAGGCCAAGACTGGCCACAAACCCTATATTTCCCCTCCTAACCAAAGAATGTGGTAAGTTTAACAACCCTTCTTCTACCAGGAACAATCATGGCCCTGCTGGACTGATCACTGAGCAACGTACAGGGCAATGGCAGAGACCATGTCCAAAGAGGAAAGGGATGAGTCTTTTGACAAGATGGGGGTATATGAGCAGTGGTTTCGCCAAACCATAATCACAGGGAAGAATTCCAACCCCCTGATCCTAATGCCGATCGAGTCGATGACTCCGCGATACCGTGATGAGGCGCCGAGGTAACTCCCACTGCATCAGACCCCCAGACTCTCTCATCTCTGTCCAACTGATACAGTCGCGGTAATAGCTTCCGAAGACCCCCTCAAGATGGAATAACTGCTCTGGGACTAGGGCCCGTAATGAAGGCTCCGGTCCTCGCCGTTCCCAGTAAGACACCTGGAAAAGTCTTGAGCTGTACTGGCAGAAATTACACTAACTGGTTAAAGTCTCGGAAATTGCGTACGAATCTCGAGTTACGAAACAGACGGAGAAGCTACCACTTGTTGTGACGGTTATGGGGAAGCAAGGCAAGATTTCAGCAAGTTGCCGTTCCGAAACGACGGCTCGTTTGCTAACTTTTCGCGCTAGGTACTGACTTGGCTCTGTTGGATGCCGTGGCATCTGTATTGGAAAAGTCAGGCATGCCGACTTCTGTCAAGGCAGGAAAGACTATGTTTTAGGTTGGACGAGAAGAGAAAGGTCCGTTTAGGGGGGAAACTTGGTTAGATACTAGCAAAGGCCTATAATTACACCGTGACTTGCTTCCGCTTTCATGAACTCCAAGCGCAGTGCTTGCACTATATTCAATTTGAATGTCATGAAGTCTTGTCTACTCTGTCACTCTCGGACACGAAACATGCGGCGTGGGCAAGCTGTCACCAGTAGCGTGGAAGATTAGCCTCCGAACAACGGGTAGATACTTGCGATTGGAACGGCATTGCTGCAGGCACGAGTTGCCGGTGATCTGCAAAGGATCCTTGACAGCAACCCGCTTGCCTATGCGCGGATAGATTGCTAACACGTCATAGATTTAATCACCGGGCTACAACCACCTCTCTGGGCAAGGTCAATAATAATGAGGGCACTAGTAATCTAGCCGTAAAATCACAACGCGCCTGCTGATATCACCAACTTGGTATGTACCTTGAATTCCTTGTCATCTAATCGCCAATAAGCATTCTATTCCCAACTAATTACTAATACGTATTTAAAAGTTATCGGGCTCACTATTGTATTTATTTCAAATAGGCAAAGTAGGAAGCTGCAGCCCGCAGAACTGCATCTTCGCTTGCCTTTGTTCCGCATTTTATACGCAAAACTCGGGCAATCGCCGCTTTGCCTCATAAGCCGTCATGATGCGTTGGCTGTGCAGACAACGCCACAAGTTCAGGTTCACCGTCACAGTTAAACCTGGCCTAGTAAAGCCCAAGGTACGGTGCAAATGAATAAATACTGCTTGTTACTATTTCAAGCTGCCTTGGCTTGGGCTTGTGCATGTCGGCCAGGTGCAACCCACGTCTACATTTTCAAGGCACCAGCATCACGCAGACTCTTTCTTTAGGTCCGCATTGCCTTGCTCGGTCAGATTCATGGCATTAGCGTTGGGCGTGTCCGTACGTGTAAAGCAGTTCCACGAAGCCATGAGCGTCATCGTATAACTCAACAGGGCTGCCCAAACGAGTCTTGCCGCGGCCAAGTTCGAAGGACGATGGCCAAGAATACGAATATGCCGCCCCTCGTTTCTTTGGCCCATCTCCAACGACTCTAGGCGGCCAGGGATGGAATAACGAGACCAAGACATACCGCGCGGCGAGCCGGCGTAATGGACCCAAGGAGACATGTAAAGACTGCATCCTGGCTTGCTGCCTCTGAGGGTGTTCGTCCCATTCAATTCAAAGGGAGCTCACCATGGAACAAAAGGGCAGTGGGTTTCGGTCTGATGAACCTGCCACCACGACAAGCTAGGAGCCGACAAAATACACGGAATGCCTATTATCAGAGGCAAGGCTTTATGGGTGCCGAGATTGAAAAAAATACAAGCAGCGAGATACATCGGGACGCCCTACTGCACAATCCGAATCACCCTCCCAACTTCGCCCCTCTCCACCTGCTCAAGTCTGCCCTTTGCCTTGCTCCAAATCCTCTCCGCCACCTCCTCCACGCTCCCGCCGGCATCGACAACCACCAGGTCCTCCTCCTCCTGCCTCCACTGCGCGCCATCCAGGCCGCCCAAGCCAGCCAGCATCTCCTGCCCCTGGATATCCTTGCCGCCCATGCTGAGCCCCCAGAACAGCTCCCTCACCTTCCTCTGCATCTCGGCCCTTTCATACAGCTCGCCGCCCCAGCCGCCGCGGGACTTGGCCGCCTCCTCGTCCAGGTCCAGGAAAAGAACCATGTCCGGCCGGGGCAGGCCGCGCTCCGGTGCGCGGGCCCAGGACAGCGGAAGAGAAGGGTTGAGTTTGGCCGCCGAGTAGACGATGCCCGAGTGGTAGAAGCGGTCTGATAGGACGGTGGTGCCGGACGCGAGGAGCGATTTGATTCGGTTCCTGCCCGTTGTTAGCGGCAGCTGTCCCATGCAGAAATCTCTAGACTCACGCTGCCTCCCATCTGTTCGCGCTAAACAAGAGGTGGATGACGTGATCCTCCATTTGCACATTGCTCTTGAGGTAGGCGTCAATCATCTGCCCAATGGGTGTTGTCCGGTCTGCCGAGCCGGTCAGCGCCAAGCGTCTATGTTGTTTCTCAAGGGCATGTAAAATAAACACTATTTTGCAGCTTCCCTGTGCACATTTCACCGGGAAGCAGCCCGTAGTGAAGCACCACGCGATCCATCTCGTAAATAGAAACCATCACCATGAGATGCAGAGGGTCAAGCGAAAAGGGAAGAAAAAACATACCGGGAAACCTCATAACCTCGACTTTCTTGCCGGCCGCGACAAGGCGTTGCTCCAAAAGCTTCACCTGCGTCGTCTTTCCGCTGCGGTCCAGGCCCTCCAGTACGATAAAGGCGCCCCGCGGCCCATCTGCAGGCCGGTCTGAGGGGGAAATCGCCGCCGCGGCAGGCTCGTTTATTGAAGTCATTTCTCCTGGCTGCTCTGGAGATGGAGCTCTGGTGGTGGAACAATGGGTGCGTGACGACACTGATGAGAGCGATGCCAGAAACCAAGTGGGGTCATGATTCCATGGCGGGGACAGCAGAATGTGGTGACTGTGGAACCCGAGTTCCAAGAGCGGACGAGCCGACGGACACCAGACACTTTGGGAACAGAGTACCAGACATTACTGATATATTAGCAGAAAATCTCTTACAACTAATCAAGATGCGCCGATTGACCATTACTCAGACTCCGGCTGCCGCCCAAGTATCCCGGGGAAATAACAAAACGCCGCAAAGTCAAAGGCTAAAAGCAAAACCACCCTTGCCAATTCGTGTCCAAACGGATCCCGTCCAAATACCCAAATACCCCTTCATCTATTCATCACACATTACACTGCGCAATGCGCGTCATGACGGTACTTCGGAACCATCTCCTACGCTCCCGCTCTCCCACAGATCGAAGCTCTCGCCGGTCCCTTCCATGGGCCGCAGAACAGCTGCTTTTGAGGGCGAGTTGGATTGGGCCATGAGCTCGTCAATGTCCTTCTTCAGCTTTGGCAAGAGGTCTAAGTCTTGGGCGACAGGTGCCGTTTCGGGGCCGGGCTCCTGGTCCTCGTCATCCACGGGCACCATGATGACTGACGTCTCATCGCAGCCGACGGCATAGAAGTCGGCAGTGTTCATCTCTCCCAAGGCCATGCGCTCCTTCTCGACAATCATGTCGTCAGCACCAAGGCCGCGGGTGGCGCGCCGCGCCGAGGTCTGTGACACATCGTCGACAGGAGGGATGTTCTCCTTGTCGCGGCCCTCGGCATTCTCCTGTCGTGCCTTCTTCTCACTCTCCTCGTCTGATGAAATATCCAAGACGCATGTGCCGTGCTGGAGCAGATTGGTCATATCCTGCTCGGGGGTATCCTCGTGAATGTCGAAGAACCAGCTGGCCTTGAGATCAGGCTCGGAAACAGACGACAGGCTGCCGTGCGACAGGGCATTGGAGCGAGGCCGAGAGCCGTAGCTGGGAATGGTGCCCTTCAGTGCTGCATCCAAAGAAAAGGGAGCAGCGGCTGAATCGAGAGGACAGGAGGGAGGATCCACGCGCGTGTAGGGCCCGGCAGTGCGTCGTCGGCTAGAGAGGATGCCGGATCTCTTGGCACGAGTTGGAGAGCGGCCAGCCGGGGCGGAAATGGGCGAAGACTTGGTGACGTTGGTGCTGAGCCTGGCGACGGGAGATTTGGGCTGCAGAGTCCGTCGGGGGGTGGTGGATGCCTTGATCGGGCTAAGCAGGGCGCGAAGGTTGGCGCTGGGCGTTGCAACGGGCTTGACCACCAGATACGACGACGGCTTCTTCATCATGTCCTTGTCCTTGGTGGGCGCCCCCGAGGCACCCTTTGAGCGCTTGGCCAGGTTGACAGGGTCAACATTCTCAGAGTCATCCGAGTCAAAGAGATCTGCTTTACGTTTGGTGTTTGTGGGAGTGATTGCTGCAGACGAGGTCAACGACGGCACCACATGCGTCAAGGCTCACGGGGCAAGGCATCTGATGATCTGATGAACTGATGAAGCCGGGCCCCGAAGCGGTGGCGAGACGTACCATTCTGTCTGTTCTTGAGGCTAGTCAGGCTCTGCAGACGGGCTCCGTCCAGGGGAGCAAAAGGCTGACGGGACATGGTGGCCATGATGATGATTCTGCCCGTCTTCAACAAACAGCTAGTCACGACAAGCTGGGGGTGACGGCAATGTCAATTGTGCTCAGAGTCGCGAGGCAAAAGTTGGTCCGCGACGGTCCAACCCACAGTCAAGGTTCAGCTCCCTCTTTGAGCTCAATGTTTCTCTTCCTGCGAGCAAAGGCGTTTGTTTGTTGTTGTCACGTAACAAGGTAAATGGAGAGCTGTGTCGGGGCGTGGGAAGGGAAGAAGAAGGTGGGATGAAATGGTCAAGGCGCGGGAGCGTGGTAGTAATAAGAGAGGGACAAGACAAGACAAGGACGTGGACGAGTAAAGTGGTAAAACAGGGCCGTGTCAGGGAGTGCAACAGTGTCGCAGCGCTTGGGTCAGATTTGAGGCCTAGCTGGCTTTGGCGGAGGGCGCAGGCGCCGTCAGAGGTCAACGGTGGCAATTAGGCAGTCAATCAGTCAAGCGCAGAGGGGGCGGCTTCTGCTATCTTTGGCTGAGGAGCAATGCACAGGAAACGAGTGCTTCAGAATGTCGGCTGGGAGGCCGAGAAGGAGGAGATGGACAGGGCAGCGCAGAGTGAGGAGAGGAATTGCCTGCATGAGGCGCGGCCAGCTGAGGCGATGCTGGCCAGTTTCGAGACTGGACGCGTTTTTTTGGCTCCTTTGCCCTTGTGGCGGCTCGCATGGACAAGGGACATGGATGTTGGATGATGCATATTTGTGAACAATATTGTATGCACGTACATATTCAAGTGCACTGATGAGCCCTCGGTAGCCGCCCACTCAATCGCCCTTCATGGACGGCATCAATTCCCCATCTTTGACGCCTTTCACACCCCAGGCCAGCCTTTTGCCAGACGTTTTCTCATGTCTTGGCACATATACTGCTCTGATGGCGTTCTTTTTATTCCTATCCGTCACCGATTAATCGCGACTCTTAGCCAGACCCACCCCGGTGGGCTGCAAAATGCCTTTCCCCCTGCATCAAATCATCTCCCGTCCTCAGCACCTCATTGGTCTCTGCTGGTATCCTCCGTCTCCCTGAGGGTCGCATTGGGACAACCGTCCGACCACCACGCATCTCAGCCCATCGGACGCTACCAATCAACTGCCAGACCTCCATCTCCAAGAACCACAGGCCGTTGAACCAACATGTGCCTCAGGAGCAGGGTCCGCGCGGGCTGTGGTCCCGGGGCGCGACTACTAAAAGCCTCTTGTCCCCCCCGCGTGTCTCTCTCGCGCGTTAAACGTGTTCGCGTTTTTTGCACATAACCACCTGGCCCATTCATTTGTGAAGGTGAATTACTACAATAAAACGTCCCCCGTGCTTGTCTCGAATCTGCCTCTGCCTCTGCCTCTGCCACAGATGCCGTGGTTGGTTTGTCTCATTCACAGCGCGTGTGCTACTTCAATTGGCCCAGGAACTGGTCTTCCAAGGGCTGCTGCATGTCTACCAGTGGCAATGCCCTGTGACCACCAATCACCTTTCCCACAGCCGGAAGCGCGCCGCGTTTTCATGACAGCGTCCAGCGTGTGCCAAAACGCACACCGTTCAATTTACTCTACTTGAATGGCGGCTAAGCGAATGTCCACTATTATTCATGTCGTCTATAGAAAACACCGATTGCTCTCTGTTGCCAGTATATATTAGCAGAAGAAGTGAAACACAATTGTAAAGAAGCCGGGTGTTAATTATGCTGAAGGAAACAAAGTAGCATGTTCTCTGTGATAACTTGGGCTAGCCAGCCGTCCCGCACTGCGTCCAACACCTTGAAGAGCCACCAGTGCGCATGCCAAGAGATGAAGATGAAAAGGTGCTGGATCTCAAAAAAGAGCTAGATAACGCCTCCCATAACCGGATTAGGAAAATGCTCAAGCTTAAATAACCCAACGTCACCCTTTGTTACTACTAAGCTTGCTGCCAATTGATCGACTTGGTTATGCCCCACGATTTCCATCGGCGTTGGATGACACCACGTATTGGGAAATCTATCAATGCATTACGTACACGGCTCAGCTATGATTCTGGAAGTTGGCCAAGTGATGGGCCTGTCTTGGGGAAAGGACACAGATATTAGAATTGGCTGTAGTGAGAGGAAACGGAGAGTAAACGGCCTGGTTTTAGATGCAGTTAATAAACTAGCAAGTCTGCGGTGATTGAGGAGCGGAGCGTGTCCGTGTACAAGACCAAGAACAAGGGCTGACTGGAGAGCGGGCTTCCAGGCAATAAGCCGACTGTACCACCTACTTGTTGCGCCATTGAAGGGCTACGAGATACGATACTTGGTACATGTCATTGTCAGATCACTTCTCATCACACAGGCTGTCACATTACATATCACATATATATATGCTGGGGCCGGCAAGGTTTCGAAATGTCTATAAAAGTGCCATACCAGGTGGGCACAGGCTGGAAGCCTGCTGATTAGTGGCCCATTATCCCTATTGCGTCACATGCATGGTCCTGCTCCTGCACTGTGGAACATGTACTCCGTACCCCCGCGCAGTGACCGTCACAGCTGGCGCTCCTGCTCGGTGGTACTACCAATTGGCCGTTCATCTCTTCCCAGTCCTCCAGCCCTGAAATTTAGTAACAAGCTCTCATCTCAATCAAAGTCCAACCTCGTCCAACAATTCTCAGCAGACTCAATCCCCGGCAGTAGCAATCACAGTATAAATGTGTATTGGGAAATGGTACGAATTTTCTCCATCAGGCCCGACACCCGGCCCAACCGGCATGTTGGTCCACGGGAGGTCTTCTCCGACGCGACCGCCAGGCCAACAACTCCGACCCTAGTGTCATTCAACGCGAGCGAGCCATCGTTGCGAGGTGGCCATGTCAGTGAAATGGACCGCCATGCGTCATCACTTTATTGGCTCTTTCAAAGAAAACCATAGCCAGCCGCCCAGGCAGACGTCTCTCCTCGTCGCCACTGGGTCTTGAGAACAAGAGATGGTGCCAAGACGGCTTGAGCTCGAGACTGTTTGACTCCGCCGAGATCAGAAGCCTCGAGAGCTCGCGACTGGTCACGAGTGCCCAAGGCTAAAGTGGACGAGGCAATGAACCAAATCCCCATCACATCATGTCTCATGGCCGTCAAGTCGGTCATTGTACGTAGTACTTTGCAACACCCCCCATGGACGCCACAGGTCTCAAGCAATACCAATTTTATACACTTCGACGTTCCGCTGTGCAAACATGAATCCCTTTGGCTTTTTTCCAAGTTCCGGAACGGGGACAGCCTAGTGTGTTGCTGTCGTCACACGAGTCGCAGTCAGTTCGGCCACTCGGCCTCCCGAGTCAAGCTCTCACCCGGTCCGCAAATTCAACATCCCTTGGAGGTCACATGTTGAAAGCCCATCCTACTTTCACCAATGATTATTGGTTCTGGTTAGCCCCATGCTCTTTGCGTCGTTCTGACATTCCTCTCTTGTCTCATCATTGTCAGTTGGGAGGTCCAGTCATATATATGCCCCACAAGCACAAGCACTACCTACCATTCTGACATGGTACTGAAGATGGGCTAAACTTGAACACTGCATTTGATCATACTTGGAAGCTCTCATGCTGCCGAAGCATCCAATCTGGTTTCAACCTTGATACCACTGTGCAAGCAACTTCGCATGGTCTCATTGAGGGCAGCAGAGTGCCATTGAATTGTGGGATTACTAAATATACGTAATAGGCATTACACCTCGTGTCTGATTATAAAAATACTACGCTAAGGCTATTCCAAGGCTAGACATGTTTTCTCTCGGACAACATGGGAACTAGAATAGGTCGGTCCGCCTCGTGCTTTAGTCCTGGACAAGCTCATGCAAGAGAGTTCTTTTGCCAGACGCTTTCCCAGAGTTGTGTGCGTCAATCTCATGATGGCCAGGTCCGCCGAGACTCGACACAACAGTCTCGTCGGTCTTGAGTGGATGTGCAGACGGCGCGTTGCTGGTCGATGCAACTGTGCCATCTTCCAGCAGGCCATGAGGGGCTTCGCTTCCGTGTGATTTAATCATCTCATGAGACTGGATGCCATGTTGGTCAACAACACGACCTCCGGTGTCAACCACAATATCCTCGTCTATCCCATGGCGGCGGTCGACATGAGGAAAGTCCATTGGGTGATGGGCACTCAAGTCATGTTTGACCACCGTCTTTGCCTCATCGGCCAAAGGATCAGACCACAACTGATGAGAAGATCCGCCTCTGGGAGTTCTGACAAGAGTAGTGGCATCTTCACAAAGTTGATGCGATGAGCTGTGGCTATGGTGGTGGGTTTTGATATCCGATTCCAAACCATGTGGAGAGGGAACACTGTTTGTGACAACAAGCTCATGATCTCCAAGCGAATGGGCCCCAACTATTGTTGCAATTGCAGAGGTGAGCGGTCTAGGGCTGCTGCCCGTGGTTTTGCCGTCACCCTTTGAAACGGGAACCAAATACCAATGCTCGTCCAAGTAATGAACCTGCGGGTATGCTTTTTTCATCGTCATTGGTGTCTCGCTGCTTAGCTGATGTCCCTCTATCTTGCCATGGGCCCTACCCACTGCAATTGCTCCTTTGTTGGAAAACTTGGCCGATACGACTTTGGAGGTTTGGGGATCCAGATAGGTCATTGGAGGTACCATGCAATAACCGCTAGTGCTTGACGCATGAGGGTTGGGGTGGTGATGCCCCCGTTGCTTGTGTTTCTCTCGGAGCAACATTTCATTTTCATTCTTGGTCATCGTCGCGCATGGACGGCAGCATCCTGCGAACTAGTCAGAAACCGGATTGCCATCAATGCCATAAAACGACCTGACAGTCCATTGAAGATTGGCTATGAGGCATCCATAGACTATCATGTATTAGTACCCAGGCGGAAGATGCTGCAGTGGGTTTGCAGAACAGAAAACATGGCAATAAACATACATGGGAGACAGATAGCAAACGTCACGCAGTCTTTGTTGCAACAAACTCCGTCTGGCCTCTTGCCCATACCCTGTCCAAAGAGCGCTGCCTTGATAAAGAGCGAAGTTCGAGAGTAGGCACCACATGGCCAGACAAAAGCATCGAGAGGCGGCTTGGTGACGAGAGACAAGTCGTTGTCGCTATCCCAATCTGAGTGATATTTGTCTCCGCAATCTCCAGGATTATTCTTCTCCATCATGTCGAATGTTGGGGGCTTTATGTTGCTATCCTCGAGGTCGTTTAGCTGGTATCAGGCACGAAATGCACCAGGTCTGGTGGTGCTTGCGTGTCCACTTTGGGCACAGATGCTTGGATATCGTGAGAATGCTTTCAAGTCATATGCTGCAGGGAAATACTGATAAGATGCTGGCCAAGTAGAACGACACGAATGATATGACATAGAATGGTGTCTCTGGTTCAAAAGCAGCTTGAAGTCTTAAGATCAAGAAGGGGAGAAGTCAGTCCGGTAAATAAACCAATTTTCTTCGCAGGGAAGCATATTGATCTTTCTAGGAAAGAACGTCTAGCTGAATTACTGGGGGTTTCACCTTTAACGTTGCGCTCAGCGAACCAGACTTTGTCCGTTAGTGGCAGGAGCACCTGGCAGGCAGCTGCTCGCTTTCGTCATCCATGACCTGCCAATTGATACCATTGTAAAAAGATGCAGGAACAGATGCCAACAATATCCCCGTGTTCCCATAGAGTTCGTCATCTCCAGGCCTTTTCTGGGCCTTTGGAGACAAAGTCAGGCTCAGGTTCAACTTGACCGTAAAGATGGTTTGCATGGACCTGGCTGGTTTTGCCTTTTCGCATCGCTCGTCCGAAACAGGAGTGCCAGGGAAGTCTCACATCTTCGGCCTTCGGAAGTGCAACAAGTGGCAATTGACTACTGTCGTACGTAAATGCGGTGCTCCGTACAAACTGTCAGTCGTAAAAGCAAAGACCATGGTACAAGGGCTCTGCAAGGGCCCCTGATAAGAATTGAGCTACTCCGTAACTTCTCCTCCGTATACTTGAGTACGAAGCACCTACCTTTGGGTACCAAAGTTGGTCTGAGGCGGTGACGCAACACTCCACCATCAGCAAAATCTCTGATGTGCAAACGAAGAACCACACCGTCCATCACATTACCACAGAATATTGTGGCCCCTGCATGTACACTTGTCCTAAACATGCATTTCAGCGTGCCAGCACGTCCCTGAGACTTGTTCCGTGTCGGGTATTCTGGCCTTGTCGGGTCAAGGGTCGTTGATACAGGCTGCCGATCAATCACTGTAGCAAACGAATATTGCCTTGCAGTATTGCGCTGTGCTGTTGTGTTGTATTGCGTTGCACAGTTGTCGGAAGTATTATGCAGCCCATGCTTACACTGCATCACATTGATGTGAAGACAGTCAACCCGGGGCTTCTCTTGAGAATTGTATCCAGATACCTACTTAAGTAGGTACATAATTGCAGATTATACCTACCAAGGTACATGCCGAAACGAACAGTCCAAGCAGGCCAATCCACACTGGCATTCTGAACCACACTTAAACCCCGTTGATACACGTATGGTCTGCTGGCAGCCGGCACTTAAAAATCTTCCTGGTGGCTCGCACAGCCTCCCCGGCAACCAAAGACGTGCGTTCGGAGCATTACACAATGAAGCTCTGCCAGGTGGAAAGTGGAGTGATTTGCTGATTCCGTTGTTGGTCGTTGAGGCCATTGGTGCTTTGACATGGGGCAATGGCTGCCAACAGAACAAAGGATAGGTAGGAGTGCATAAAGGCTTCAAAGTGGGCCGGCGGCTTATTCCGTATCTGAGCCCCTCAAATGGAATGCCTGGGAAGACAATGGCCATCTAGTGGTCGGTTAGAATACGGAGGTGACTACTCCGTGCTATTGCAGAATACCACTTCGGCATGGGAAGCATGGTGAAAAGACAACATTTCGAGGGTTCGCCTTCCAGTCATCTCAGAATGGGCTGATCTGAGGGCCACCATGTGGATTCGGATCCTGTGACACAAGACGGCTGCAAAAAGCAGAACGGTGAAGGGAGGTGAAAGTGAAGGAACGCCAAGCATGAGGGCGAGTGGCAGCGGCCAATTTGGGCCTTGGGCTGGTTCAACAGAAACGTTGACCCCTGTTGAGCTGCTGCTGTCAAGGCTCGGCCAAGTCTCTTGGGGGTTTATGGCGGCTGGGCTCAGATGCTTGCTTGTTGACTTGGCGGCGCCGTACGGGGTACTTGCAAAAAGTGGAAAGCCTGGTGGGAGGCGTCGGAATGTCACTTCTTGGTCATTGGCCTTGCGCTTGCATGGCTGGCAGAGATGCTGCCAATGGAAGTTTCATGGCGATAATTTCACAGCCCGTCTCTACGGAGTATATCCAGATAGGTACATACAACACAACTTGAGCAGCCTCGTCCCTTGCTCATCTCAGAATCTGGAGCTATTCAAATGGGCCAGGACCAAGACCCCAGGTGCAGGACAAGGTTGTTTTCCTTCGCCACTAAATTGGCGTGCTAGTGCAGCCGCCGTGGTCCAAGCGGTTTTGGTTGGACAGAGGCAATTTCGCCTCCCCAAGAAGGGTAAATGGCCAGGCGGGTTCTGGCCCCTCATGCAGATGAACCCCTACGCATCAAGTCTGAGTTTGCATGGGTTTGCAAGGCCCAGGGGAGATCTGTGGGCCGGCCATTTTTGGTGGCAGAGATGGGAGGCACTCATTGAATGGCAGAATGCAGGAGCGGGCCTAGATGCTGGAGCGAGCCACACACGTCGGGCCATGGTGGGTGCGCGTGTGGCAGCATCAAACCGCGTGGCTTGCTTGCCATTCTGCTGCACTGGCATCTGGCGGGTGCCCAGCAAAGTAAATATGAAAAGATAAAACAAAAAAGCATCGAGTTAATACCATGTGCACTAGGTCCGGAAGCGGAGACACTCGTTTGACCAAGAGAAGCTGGGAAGGTGCAGCATTAGGCCACTGACCTTACGGAGTACTGCCATGGTACTTGCCATGGTCACATCCCGTCCAATGTTACATGTCCTCAGCTCTGTCGAGTGTTGCATGTAGACCAGTGAGTACCTCAGTAAGTACTAAAGTACCTACTTGGTTCACGGAGTAGTTGACTCTTTTGGCTTTTCCTGCCCGTCTGCCCATTGTTTGCTGTAAATTGCCCGTTTCATCGCAGCTGCCATTGCCAGGAGAAGTAGGGGCCCACGTCGACGTTGTCCTTCCGCCTTCTCGTTCCACATCCGGGGTCTCGGTCTCCCTCGAGTTGGTGTACCTGATTGCAGCCTCCTCTGCTCGCAAGCGGCCGTCCTCGCTCGAGCCACTTTGTGACCCCAGGAACCACAAAACCAGGACATGTCCCGTTCTCATTCCAGCACAGCTTACCACACAACTTGTTACCACTACACTGTCGCAGTCGATCCTTTTCTGTCTGTCCTTAATTCCTACTCATCTCCGTTCGGCCGGCTCCATTGCTTGCTTCCTCTCCTCTTTCCGTCGCCTCGTCCAAGCACCTGGCAATTTGCCATCGGCGAATTTTGAGGCATCAGCAATCGAAGCTTTGGTTGTCTGCAGAGTATTCCATCACCGCAGTTCTCGTGCTGTGCGACATTGAACCTCAACAGTTTGTCCGACGACCCCGGAATTGGATGCCAGTGCATTGTGCAGCACTCCGTACGCCGTGCTCTTCCATAAGAGGTTCTACCCACAGCGCGCCCCTTGACTCTCCACCTCCGCAGACTCGACCCAGCGACATCGACAGGTCAGTCTGGTGGCTGGCATCTGGCTTGCAAGCGAGACAAGGCAACATCCAGACCTGTAACTTTTATCCTTCTTTAAGATACTACTCCTCGACTGCACGACGAAGTCAATTGCCATTGTGCTCTCAATTCGTTCATCAACCTGTGTTTCGATCCCGTATTATCAATAATACTTCTACAAGACAGCCTGAACCTAGCACGTTCTTGGTACGTTTATTTCCCAATTCCATCTCCTATGGTTGGTTTGCTTTCAACCTGAAACTGTATAATGGGGAGCATCTTTCTCCATTTTTGGCGGAAATGGAGCAAGGATACTTGACCAGACTTTTCTATACCCAGTCAGTTCTGTTGCCCCCTTTTCTAACGCCAGCATAGGGTCATCCACCTGGTTCGAGCACCGAAACCTTCGCCTCTCCCGCCACCACACTTTGTAAATCATGGCTACGCTCGAGGAAAAGACACAGGGCTATCCCCTGAGTCTTAGGGTGCCCGGCAAGACCGCCCAGGGGCCATCAAGTCCATCATCTCCCTTGGAGAGAACACCGAGTGGCACGACTGCCCGATCAGACAATAGCAACCCTTTCGACGCAGACGTCGAAGCCATGATCACCAACAGCTCCCTTGACAAGCCGCGGTCCAGTATTATACTCACCAGAAGTAAGGACTGCGAAGTTTGGCCAGGCAAACGTGATTGGAAGCAGAGAGCCAAGGCAGGGAAAAAGAATCGCACGTGTGCTTGCATGCAAGACCTCAGCCGACGGACGAGAATTATGATCAAAGTCCTCATTATTGTTCTGGTGGTCGGCATTGCAGTCGCTGTGGGCTTTGGTGTCAGCAAACCACTTGGAGCTCCCATCTGGGGCGACAAATCGAAGAACTCGTGAGCGAATACTACGTGGACTGGAACCTGGAACCATCTCGGCAAGCATTGCATTAGTATGACGGCGATCTGGCGTTTTATATTGCGACTCATATCTATATTGTAATACTGTCGGCCAGAACGACAGTCGCGTTGCGACATGGCCTTTTAACATTCAGTACATAACTTGTTGGAACATCGAGGGGTTTCTCTTCTCCTTCCTCCCTTGATTTTTTCCTTTTTTTTTTTCAATGCGCTTCCTTTGGGAGCGAAGAGAGCGGGGTTGTGTTGTTCGTCGCCATTACGGCCCGTTATGTGCAACAATTTTCAGCGCCGCTGGGCACCTTGGCCAGACCAGCGGAGGCCATTTACATCACAGCATGGAGTTACATGGCGTTTGAGAACTTCGGTGGGTAGCTACACACTGATATGTGGGCATTCTACAGATTCAGAGGGATTATGATCGATTCGTTAGATCAGAGCATTGGTTCGTGCGGTCAGAGGACAGAAATAGATGAATTTGTAGCCATAATGTGACAAGACGTCATGAGCAATTGATGTTTGATGTTGCCGTACTGTCTTGTGACTTTTGACCCGAAGATTCTGGAACGTGACATGATGCAATCGAAGTGGTGTGGTCTGTGGTGCAAGCACATTCTGTGAGCAGCTTGTTTGTCCTTGGGGCATGAAGAGGAGGGGGGGGGTGCTCCAATTCTCCTTGTTCCTTGCGTTCATCCGCAGCTGAGAACTGCGGAGAGCGCCCCGCCGCCACGAATCTCGTCAGGAACGCCAATCTGCAATTTAGCTGGCCTGACTCGCGGGGAGGGGGGCAATTTATCGTCAGCTAGCTCGTCGAGGCGCATCCATGGTGACGTTGTTGAGGTGTTTATGTGATGGTGGAATGCATCTGGGCTTTGGATTGGAATTGCGGTTGCGGGGGTCGATCTGTTTGTCTGGGGGGGGGGAAGCCTGTCTCGGCTCACAACCCTCTCACCTGGGCAGACGGGCATCTGACCTTGTCGGGAGTTACCTTGGTCACCGGTGCACCGAGCCGAGGCCTCCCAAGAATAGAATGGAACAGTGCTCCTGGACGATTCGCCATGCGTGGTGTCTAAAAATCGGAATCGAGCATACCGTGCTCCGTAGTTGCGAGAAGAGGGCATCTTTCGCTCTCACCCAGACGAGCTCACATTCACACCATGCCCCGTGGCACAACGTACACAGAATGAGTCTAATTGCCAACGTATAATGTATACCTGATCCCGCCTGCTTTTTGGCCCTTCTATCGCATACACCGTTGTGCCATTGACCTCGTGGGCCAGCCCAAATCCAAACAGCACATGTCGCTAGGCCCGGTCACGTATTCCTGTCGACAGCCATCCTTCTCGCTCATGGGGCCGTCAGTGTCGGTTCGCCTTCAGAGCCATTTCGGCCCCGTATATCCACTTTCAGGCTGAACAGCTGATCGGGGGGATCGTACCGCCTGGACAAATACAAGGACAAAGAAAAAAAGAATATAGTTAGTATGATTACAATGCATTGATAAAATTCCGTCGCTGTCGTCTCATCCAGCAGCAAATACGTCCATTCCTCAGAGCATGAGCATATAATTAGTCGGTTGCGAAGCTGGTGTCGTTGCTCAAATCATGACGTGCCCTCGTCACCATGGCGTCTCTTGCTAGAATAGTCACATGTTTGCTCATCCGTGCCTGCCATGGAAGAGGTTTTGCTACTGGTAACTCGTCCCACATAGGTTCAGGGCGGAGACCAATGTTCACATAAAAAGTCTGTTACAAAAAAAAATCACGGCAGGCACGGTCAGACCGATTGGTAGAGTAGAAGAGGTTCGCCGATATTTTCGATTTCGGGGATCGTGCACTTCAAGTCGAACGCTTTTGATAGAACAATCTTGAAAATCTGTTGCCCAGATTAGAGGGAATTTTGCAAATGAGACGAGGCATGCAAGGGACAAGGACGCCTGGGATACGCCATACCTTTTGCACATTGATGCTGTGACTGGTACTGGAGAATATCAATGATGCCCTCATGGCCTTGGCAAATCTTCTGGCCTATATTGAATCAGGTTAGGAACCTGGTTTATTCGCGATGAGGAAAACCATGTTCCTGCCGAGCTTACCTGGTTGGAAATCTCCTCCTGGTCTTGGATAGGAAAGTTGACAAAATGATCATATTTTGTACCGACCAAAATCGGGATCGCCGTCTTGTTGAAACCTCGCCCTTGCCTGTACCACTCCTTGATGCTGTTGAGCGTGCTCTTGCGCGTCAAATCAAACATGAAGAGGATCGCAACGGCGTCATTGCACACCAACGGCAGCATGTTGACAAACTCCCGTTGACCGCCCAAGTCCCAGATGGAAAACGTGATTTCCGTGTTTCGGATCGAAATGGTCTTCTCCATGAAGTTGACACCGAGGGTCTGAATATAGTCTTCGTCCCAGCTGCCCTCCACGTATTTGACCATTAGGGATGTCTTGCCAATCTGGGCATCACCAACCATCCCGACCTTGATGACGACATGATTTCGGCCGTTTTGAGGCTCATTAGACCCTTGCCTATACTCGCTGTGGGCGTGATGTGTCGGGTTCGAGAGACCGCTCGCCGGCCGTGAGTTTGAAGGCACCGAGACTGGAGGAGTGTATCGATGGGCGGGGTCGTCGTCTTGTCGTGGGCTGGTGGGCATCGGTTGATCTAATGACTGGCTGTGCTGGTGGTGAAAGCCGTTGTTGGAGGCGACGTACGGAGAGCCTTCGATTCCGCCCAATGTGTCGTCATGCGTATCCAGCGGCGTCGCGGGCGGTTGGTGCTCCATTTCCATCTTGTCGACTGCAACCGCGTGCTCAGGCTCTGAGGGTGCGGTGGCCGCGACAGGATCTGTTGAGGGATCCAGATTGAAAGAGATGCGGGTGGGTTTGGATGGGTAGAATGGATGGCACGGCCAAGGCCAGAGGTGGATGGGGAAATTGAATCGTCGTGCAAGCAGCAGCAGGTGTCAGACGAAGTTGAAGGGAGAGACAAAAATGATAATCGACGTCTGAACTTCAGCTGCTGGCGGGAGACATGCAACTGGCAATTTGCTGGTGGTGCTGCTGCTGGTTGGTGGTGGTCCACGACTGTCCCAGACGTCAGCTTCTGCGGAGAGGTGGCACATGCACATGCACACCCATAGGCAAGTGAGGCGTCAAACTTCGACTGGGCTTCAGGGACAGGGCAAACGATGGTAAACCAAAGAAATGATGGATTTATTCCCGGATGCGATGGCAGTGGCTCGAGAGGCCGATGGGGATTGGCAATTACGATGAGGGGCTCGGATGATTGGAAAATGGTTAGACTTGGATTTTTAACCTGGAGATCCAACAGAGAACAGAGAGGGCTTGAGGTCTGGTGCCTGGCGAGTGACCTGTGCCTCATCTGAGCGTTAGAGGCACTGACCGCTTGAGCACCATTTGATGCGGCTTTTGGGGGCTGACAGGGACAGGCACCAAGGCTAGTTGGTCCAGTGGGCGAAGCGCCTGGTCTGGGTGGGCATCAATGCAGCTGGTTGCCCAACTTTGGTGCAGCACATGCATCCGTCTGCGGGGCGGATTTTCTCCCTGGCCGATCGCTGACGCGAAATCAGATGCGTCAAGAGATACAAACCAAAGGGTCAACACAGTTCGAAACGGGTGCCAGACTAGCTGCAACACATGGGACGAGCAGTTCCACAACCTGTATTATGGATGCCCCGAATTCTCGCCGTAAACCAGATCGTTGAGTTACCACGAAAAGAGCAACACCTGCAGATCTAGAGCGACATAACTGCAAATCGCGACGTGTGCTGCCTTCTCGGCTCCTCCACTTTTGTGTGACGTGACTTTGACGTGACTTTAGACTGCCGATTTGGTTCGTTCGGCGACACAAAGATTCCCGTACTACAAGCACACAACATGATGAATATCACCATGTCCCTGCAGAGACTGTGGCATGTTGTTTTAATTGCGGTTGCAGCTTGGTGTGCTGTGTGCCCAAGGGGATACCAACAATTTGTTGGGCAGTTTATTTATTTGTTTGTTTGTTTGTGTGCATGTGCATGTAACACGGGAAAGGGCGTCCATGTCCAATGCGGAAGGGAAGTAAACACAGGGTGCCATGCACATGTCTTTGAAGGCCAATGGGGTTACAACATTGAGCAAGACGCCTGGCAGCATCAGAAATTCGCATCAGGTCAACCAGGCGAATCATTTTTCCGGTTCCCACGTTTGCTCAGGACATCATGAGCGCTTCACCCTCGCGGCTATCACGCCACAGCAAGTGAGCTGTGGCTGAGGCCTGATGAGCGAACCCAGCGCGGTCCGTTGCCGCCTCAAACCAGGTCCAAGACTGTGCCATTTATGAAAGTTCTCTCGACTCTCCGCACAAACGCGGATGCCTTGAATAGCCCGGATGTCTCCTCGTCGCGGCGCTCAATCAATTCTCTTTACGTACTTGCTGCACGAGATCCTTCTCATCTCGTAACCTCCATCCAAGAGAGGAAAAGGGCCATGGAAGCTGTCATGTTTCCATTGGCGTGATTGGCCCTGCTCCCCACACCGGAACCACCTTTGCAGCTCCAGATATTACCCCAAGGGCTTGCATCGGCTGGATGACTAAGGACGTCTTTTTTTCTGGTGCATACCCAAAAGCTGCAAGCCGCCCGCAGAAGCTAATGCCGGAGGTCGGCTAGGTCCTTCAACCTTCTCTTCCATCTTCCGACAAATCCCCTTGTGCTGTCTCCGTGCATTTTATTCCTTCTCTGCACGCATTGAACAGTCACCTCTCCCCTCCTCTTCACACCAACTCCCGTGCCCTCACCACGACTCCGACGCAATGGCCTCAATTGCCTGCGCTTTGCGCGCTGTTGCCCGACCCGCGGTTATGCGCCTGGCTCCCCGCGCTGCTGGCCGAACATTCATGACGTCCCGCATGTGTATGTCAATGCCGCTTCTCCTCTCACGGCTATAGTCCATTACTACGCTTTCTTTGCCTGCCAATCGAGCTTTTGCTGACTGTGCCGCGCAGCCCTCGTCAAGAAATACACCAAGGACCACGAATGGGTCGACCTTTCCGCCGACCGCAAGTCCGCCACAATCGGCATCTCCCAATACGCCTCCGAGCAGCTTGGCGACGTCGTCTACGTTGAGCTTCCCGAGACCTCAGGGGACTTCGTCGAGGCCGGTGACGCCATTGGCGCTGTCGAGTCTGTCAAGTCTGCCAGCGACATCAACGCCCCGATCAAGTGCAAGGTTGTCCAAGGCAATGTGCTCCTGGAGGAGAAGCCCTCCACCATCAACCAGGTTCCCGAGGATGACAGCAACGGCGGCGGCTGGATCGTCAAGGTTGAGGTTGACGAGCAGGGTGCCAAGGAGTTTGACGAGCTGATGGACGCCGAAGCCTACAAGGCATTCACCTCTGAGTAGAAAAGCTTGCGGTTGCAGAGCAGAACGCGAGGGGGCGAGGTGTGATGGGCAATATACATATATAGAACCAATGGTGTTTGTTTCCAATGCGTGGGACGTTGATGGATCATGTTGGGATTCCAACTTTTTGGGTGTTTTTAAGCTTTTTTAACATTTGGACGCAGTTCAACCTGGCACGGGAAAGAAAAAATCAAGAGATAATTGACAAAATTGTCGCACGTTGACGCTGTGTATGGTCCATTTTCGTTAAAACGCCACCCGATGAGCGAAGAGTATGCTGCGTTTGCCGGCAAAGCAAACTAACCTTGTTTGCGCTTTTCCTGGCCATGCTCATCTACTTGCCCTCTGGACGAGCCTGGTTGATAGCATCCAGAATCTTGTCCGCGCCCTTGCTCACCAGGTCCTTGGCCACCCTCTTACCAAGGTCATTCGCCTCCTGTTCTGATGTAACACTTTCCAAAACTTCGACGTCCACACCTTCTCTGCCCGTGACGGAGACGACCGTGGCTCTGAGCCTCAGCTTCCCATCTACCCACTTCGTCTCTGCGCCAATGGGTACACTGCACCCGCCTTCGAGCTCCCTCATCAGGCTCCGCTCCGCCAGACACGCCAACAGCGTCTCGTTGTCCTCGATCTTCTTCAAGACTTGCAGCACCCGCTCATCCCCGGCGCGGCACTCGACTCCAAGCGCCCCCTGCCCAACCGCATGCAGTATCCCGCCGTTGTCCACATCCAGATACTGCGAGATGTGCTCCCCTAGATCCATTCTCAAGAGCCCTGCGGCTGCCAGCACAATGGCGCTCAACTCGGGGTCTTCCTCCAACTTTCTGAGCCGCGTCTGGATGTTCCCTCGCACGTCTTTGAACTTGAGTCCTGGATACCGCCTGGCCAGCTGGGCGATTCGGCGGATACTGCTTGTGCCAATGACACTGCCGTCTGGGAGATCTGCCAGAGACTTGTAGCCCTTTGTGTCGCGCAGTTCCTTCTTCACGACTAGTACGTCTCGCGGGTCTTCTCGCTTCGTCACGGCGCCAAGGGTACAGTCCGAGGGCAGAGTAGTGGGCATGTCCTTGAGGGAGTGGACGACAATGTCGAGTTCGTTTGCGACGAGCTTCTCTTCCAGCTGGGTCGTCCAGAGGCCCTTGCCTCCGAAATTGTACAGGGCCGTGTTTTGATCCCGGTCGCCGGTCGTGGTCATGCCGTGGATGGGGAACGAGATGTCGGGGAAGAGAGACTGGAGCGAGGCCACGACCAGCTCGGCCTGGGCCATGGCGAGAGGCGACTTGCGCGTGCCCACGGTGATGGTGGATGGGGCCATGTTGGTCGGCTCGGGGGGGGGGGGGGGGGGGGGGGGGGTTGTTTGTGTAGATTCTCTGGGGATTGTGCGAATTGGCCGACCTGGTGGGATGTCGGAGCCGAGTTTTGTGCTCGGCGAGGTACGGAGTAGTTGGCTTGTAGTAGCCGGTTATGGTGATGGAGGGGCACACGCTCGCAGCTGCGAGTTTTTGGCGGGGCAGCTTGGCACCTGGCCGGCTGTTGGTCCGAGGCACAGTGCCAACCTCTACAGCATCAGAAGCTTTTCTGCACGCCCAGCTTTGCTGCACAGTGCATACAACTTAATGTGGCAAGTTCTATTGGTGCATATGCCACATGGTCAGAATCGCCAGAGATGTGCAAAGAGTCCGCCTTGAGATTTTCTGAAATTGGGATTGTTCCCCTGATTTAATCATTTCATGCGAGACAGTGCATCGCGGCGTCTCAACTTGAACTTGTACTGCCCCGTATTCTTTCCAAAGCCTGTCGTTCATGGTTGTATATAAAATGTCACTCGCCCTCGATACTCGACCAAGAGATGGCTTTTTCTCGCAAACAGCTTGCTTCACTGGTACGGTTGCCACCATCATGTGGAACAGTGTAGTCTTGCAAACAAAGTCTGGTATTACAAGAACCAGCTCGGCAGAGACACTCGCAGTCAACTTGTATCCTATATATCCTATATAAGCCTGCTTCGAGCTTCGAGTCCAGAAACGGGACCGATCTTCTGCTCATCCTCTTCCGCCCTCACATGTTCGCAGTCTCATGGTAATTGACCGCAAAGCTCAGCTGCGCCGAATATCCAGCTCAAAATGAATTCATTCGCCTTGCTTTCCATGCTGTCGCTCGCCATGGCCTCGCCTCAAGTTACTGATTCCTCCATCACATCCACCTCGTCCACCTCGTCTACTGCCTCGGCGCCGAGTGCCCCGGTGTCAACCACGCCGCCTGACGGCGCCTATTGCGAATGTGGCTATACGTACTGCGCGTCGGTCCTGATGGACATGGGTATGTCGATTTGTATCCATCCAGAGCGGACAAGAGCGAACTAGGTGACGAGCCGAGATGCTAATTTCTGCATAGATAAACCGTGGACAACCAAACAACTCGCAGACGCATACTGCGCCACTCCCAATGCCGTATGCAAGGATGGAAAGCCTAGCACGAGCGTCAATTCTGCCCTGTACATCTGTCTCTGCGATGACGTAGGGCAGAAATATGGCGACAAGTTGGAGTTGGTTTGTGGCTGCGACAAGTGTTTGGTTATTGGGCCCGATTTCAGGGGAAGGTGTGAGACGCCGTGCCATGCTGGGCAGTGCAAGGCATGATGGAGCATCATTTTGCTGCAGCTAGAATGGTAGTTGTTGCGGTGGCCAGTCGTCCGACGTATCTGTGCTGATTGTTGCTGTGGATTTAATGAACAGAGGTGTGGCGTGTTGCAGATTGTAGCCCGAAATCAGATTTACCGCAGATTTTTGGGGGTTCCAGACTTTTAAAATGTATCTTGATCTAGTATGAGCACCAGGAGTGTTTTCTTTCTTTTCGAAACATTGCTCAGGTGAGGCCAGAAGAAAATTGTGCGCAGGGCGGAAATATAGGGTAGTTGTGATGCTCGCCGCTCCGGGCCGGAGTGGACCCAAGCCTCCCGGTCCGAGCTACATTACTAAGTTTGTCTTCCCCAGTGATATGCCAAAAGTCGGCTCGGGCATGTCAAACTATGCCTGCTATTGCGCAGAAGCTGGCACACCTGAAAATCAAGCGACAAACTTAGCCTTCTTCCGCCGTGCAAGATATATATTAGACGGCTTGATAAAGGCTTGTTCGTGTGAACAGTGGCTTCGCTTCATCACTAAAAAATCCTTACGCGTCAGACCGAGTGAGATGATCTAAAAATTATTGGTGTTGGTCAAGGGCTGAATTCATGTGCCTTGGGACCGACACATGGTACATTCAGCATTACAGGGGGTACCATACCCATTGGTGCCTGGGGCTGAACATTCATGTCAGCTTTCATCCCATCTAGGCTTTTTGCCAGATTCAACTGCTTGTGCCATTGGCGACTTCTCAACAAACCTGCACGTGCCACCATGGTTCAGCTAATCAAATTAACACCGGAAACACTCGTCAGCGCTCCTCGTCGTGGTGCAGCCATACCCAATGGCGACGGGACACTGGCGCTGTTTACGGAATCTTCACATGAAATCGGAAAAGGTACGACAACCGAACTGCGCGTACTGAACATCGAGAGCAACACGTCTGTGGAGCTTACAGACGAGGAAGGCGTCCACGGCGCACAGTGGATTCCAGGTGCGCGGGACGAGATCTTGTATCTCAAGTCGGGAGATGGAGGGGTGACGCAAGTTATAATCGCCAACGGACGCCATGTTGAACGAGACCGCTACGTTGCAGCCTCGTTCAATGCCCCCGTAGACAATTTGAAATTGAGGGCCTTGCGGGATGGCGTTGCGTTTGTTGTTACCGGGTTGATCGGGTCTGATGGGACGCTTCATAATGAGATGACTACCGAAAAGCAATCGACTGCGAGAGTGTTCGACAAGCCAGCTGTCC